>SNQJ01S0020497.1:0-44147 GCA_010110895.2 Picea sitchensis | reverse complement strand
ATCGTATGCAAAAGTTACGACCCCGGGAAGTTGATGTACTCACTTACCCAAACGGGGCCCACATGACTTTTGGCGCTTCATCTCCTAGGGTTAGGTTTTTGGATGTATAGGACTTTTGGCATTCCTTTTTATTATAAAAGGGCCTTCAGAGCCTCATTTTAACCATCTTCTTGCGAATGCGAGTAGTCGTCACATCTCTTCTCAGAGATAAGCTGCCACCATTCTAGCGAGTCTTTCACTCTGTATTTTTATAGTCTCTGTACATTTATCTGATTAATAGAAATTGTGTATTACTGTATATCTGTGTTTATGGTTGCATCTCGATACATTTTTGTTGTATTATTGAATATATTCAATATCTCTGTGCATTTCTTTATTATATCTCCGCTCTCATTTCATGCCGAAAATAATCCGGATCATGCTATGTGCTAAGTGATTGAAAGTGCTTGATCTTTATTGTTATTGCGCTGATCTCTAATAAGGGTTTAATTTGTGATGTGAATGAGATTCAAGAAGTAATATATATTTTTGTCTAAGTGCCCTGCTAAATGTTGTAATCACAGATATGTGTCCTATATTGGTTGTAGACACCTGAGTCCTGCAACCCCACCTGCCTCTACCTCGGGTGAGACTTCATCTTCTTCACAGGTGTTGTCAAAAGGGTCGATAGTTAGAGTTTTTTTGGTGCACTGTTGAAGCGTTGAACCGTGGGTCTGCCCCTATGCCAAAAAATGGTTCCGTTGTTGGGACTAGAACTGTGAATGTCGGAACCTGAAGCTGTGATTGTTGGGAATTGAAGAAAAGAGAAATCTTTGTGCATAGATCTGTTGTTGTAGTGCACAATATTATACTTGACTTGCAAAGCTCTGTGATAAGAAAGAAACCTGATTTGAAGAAAAGAGGTAATATTTTAAAGCTTTGTCCTCTGGTAAAGGTAAGATAAGTGGAATTTTTTTCTTCGAAAGCATGAATCTAGGTATGTTTGATAGATTTTATCCTAGTATGAAAGCTAGGGCATAGTTAGAAGAAAGAGTTGATCTGAATAAATTTGATTGAAATAGAGAAAGATATGTTATTCCTATGCATAGAAAGAATTTTTGGACTAATAAGTGGATGGAGGAACCTAGAAAGAATTTTTGTAGATTGCAGGTGTAGCACTGTGATCCTAGTGCGCAGTACAAGAGAGGCTGGGGATCATTTAAAAGAAAGAGAGGATTAACACTGTGTTATAATTGGAGAATATTGGGACATATTGCTAAGGAATGTCCTGGTAGAGGTCCTATTTGTCTTTGTTGTAAATCTATTGGTCATGAGGTTGAGGATTGCCCAAGAATGATTGCTAAAGTGGAAAAGATGAACATGAGACAAGAAAACTATAAATAAGGTCAAGAGACAAAGGATATGTTAAAGAATCATAAAGAGAAAGAATCAGAGAAAGCTAGGACTATGGTAGTACAGTTAAAAGAAGAAATGGATGACCACAAGGATGTTAGTTTGTCAGAGATCCTGAAAGAAAAAAAAATGCATAGTTACAACAATAGAAGACTTCGACATAGACTGTGTATTGGATGAAGAAACACACGTGAAAATTATGCCAGAAAGAACTTGGGAAATTTTGGGAAAGCCTGCTATGGTACCTTCATTGGAACAGATAGGCTTGTTTAAAGGAAAGATGATAACCCTATGCAGAAGAGTTACTAATATACCTATGATTTCTCCTGAAACATCGACTGAAGAATAATTTGAAGTCATCAAATTTGTTGAGAACAACGCCCCTTTTCCACTTTTGTTAGGAATGACTTGGATCAAGAAGGATCATATTAGAAGGAAAGCAGAGGAAGAATCTATAGAAAATAAAAAGAAAGAACTAAGGGATTCCATAGCTCAAAGAATAGATCGATTGATATAAGAACGTGAAGTTGAGTCGAAGTATCATAATGAAAGACAAGTAGCTGGAAAAGTTGAAAGAACACAAGAAGGTGTGAAGGACCTATCCATGCAAGAAGAAAGTATGTCCACCCGACACATAGTATGAGAAGAGGTATTACCTCTCAACCCTTTGAAAGAACGTCAGTAGTGCGAAGCTACTACGATAAGAGAAGATAAGAATAAGAATGGAAAGAGGAATCTAGAGACTCAGATCATAGGAAAGAAGCAAAGGAAGCTCAAAAAGAAGAAAGCCAAGTTAGAAAAAATACAGGAAGTTCCAAATAAGACTTCGTAGAAGGTAGATCTGGAGAACTTGAACCTCACCGGGATAACATAACCAGGCAGAATGGGAATTCACCATGGCGAAGATATATGACCGTTGGAGGTGCCCTAACCATTAGAATGATGCCCTAGAATGGCTAGAAAGCGTAGTTATGAGTGAATGGACCGTTGAGACCACACCATAACGAACAGATTCACATTGATTGATGCATTCCTACCCATTGGAGGAATCCACTATGAAGCTTAATTATTTAACCCATTAGACGTTGTGTCGAGACCAATTTTTTCCACCTGTGATGATCCGAGATAACAAATAATCAATTGTATATCATGCTGTGATTTCTATACCTCACCATCTGTTTGATTACCTCACTTGTCCATTCACCTACCCGATATATTTGGTTACAATTGTGAATGTTGGGCGAACCTAGCACATTAGAGAAGTCTGTGGAAGAGATTCTTATGGAGCTCATGGCTGAGAGAGTTATTTCTGTAGGAATACATACGTCATCGACTGGGGGACTGGAAGCATCCCCCTCAATTGGACGTCATTCTAGCCGTACTATTGAGAAGAGAAGAAAGAATCACGATGATATGGCTAACATGAAGAAAATCCCGTCAGTATTTCAAAATTATATACCACCTTTGGCTGGTGCAGTTACCCGCAATAGTATCCCATGTGAATTTGAGTACACATTGATCACTGCGTACATCCTGAAGGGGATACATGTAGTTGGACCCCAGTTAGGATAGATCCCAGCTTCAAAGAACATTGAATTTAACCTCAGAGACAAGAATAACTACGCGATGGTCGCATCGCAAAGGTATTTGATGAAGATGACAAGGACAAAGCTGCACATAGTCTCCCAACCATGGATTAAGGAGCTTGTGCAGTCAATGATACTGAACCTGATGAAGATCCCTCACTTTGGATGACATCAGGAGGTTAACACCTACGTTAAAATAATCCTATCGTGTTATCACAAAGGATATCTATGGATCGACAGGTGCGTCACTGTGGATCCGACGTTGATCCACCTAATCACAGGACTGAGCATGTAGGGACCGGACCCTCAACAGTTCTACCTAGGGAAGACTTTAGATCGCTCCTTGGCACAACACATAAAGGAGGATTATGGTGATGTAGAAAAGGGAAAGTGAGGCTACAAGGTAGCCTCCATCCAGGATGTCACAGTGCACCTAGATTTTCAGCTTATAGCTGACAAGATTCTTAGAAAGAATCGTCTGACTCAAGTCACTGGATTTGTAGTAGACCTCATAGGAAAGTGTGTGGAGGGGATGCAAATCAACCGGGAGAGTTACCTCATCAATGAGATTGAGAAATACTATCGTGAAGCACAAGATCATGGGTATGAATTCCATTTAAGTTGGTTACTTGTACTGATCGCATTTGTTTCTTGGCAGATGCCGGAAGGAGCAACATTTCCAAAAGTTGAGCCATCGGAGCTGTTGGCCAGAAGGTTATCCACCTTGTGGTATACAAATGATATGTCGAAGTAGTGGTAGTCGAACGTTGTCTTCCATGCCTACTACCAGCAGCTGAAGCATGCTATTGAGGCATTTACACACATGACATTGAACACATTGCATCAGTACAAAACGCTAGAGAAGTTTCACACAGATCGACACTTTATCTATATCACTGCTCGCATGGATGAGAGTAAGGAGGAGCTATAGTCCTACTATAAGCTGACTGACAAAGACATGGAGGAGATCACCAAAGAATGGCCTACATAGTTTCTTGTACCATTGACCCCAACATCATTAGAAGTCCCTTGGTCACCCCGGTCGAGCATGATGGATAGACTAGTGCGAAGAAAAAGAAGAAAAAGGAGCAAGTACAAAACATAGAAACTGATGAGGAGGACAACACATCGGAGGAAAGTGAGCTTGACTCACCTATAGGAGGAGGAGGAGGTGAAGTGAATCAAGAAGAAGGAGGGGAAGAAGGAGAAAATCAAGACAAAGGAAAAGTTACACCACCAAAGGATCCCCCTACCTAGGTCGAAACATCGAGGAAGAGGAAGGTTTCTTCTCAAAAACCCTCATCAATAAAGAAGACGTGCACCAGTAAGCCCAAGATGAAGGCCACACTCAAAGTGGATGACGTTGATCTAATCATCGCAGTTGTGGAGGATGCTTCAGAGGATATCTTGTAGTGATACGGAGAAAATCAGGAGATGTTGTATGAAATAATTGAGAAGGAGATGAAGGATATACAACAAGCCATTCATTCAAGCCGCGTAGTACCTACTGTGCCCTCATCATCAAAGATTGTAGAATTGGGGGATAAGCCCACCTAGTTACAAAGACTAGTATATGCAACAAAGGCTTGACTTCATCGAGTCCATGAAGAAAAGGAATAGGCTACAGAAGCCTTGAAGCAAGAAAATGAGGAGGTCTTAGAGAAACTATGAGTTGTGTAGTCCTACGTAACCGCCTACGAGAAGGAGAAAGATGAAATTTGGGCGATGTTCAAGGAGGAAAAAGAAAATATACAGAAAGAAAAATACTAGCTACTGGTAGAGCAGACTACGGTCAAAGAGGTAGGGACTAAATAAATTCACTTTGTGTCAGGCTTGGCATAGGAGGAAGAAGAGTCAAACAAGATTAAGTGGGGAAGCTCGTTGAGGCCATACAACAACTTCAAGCAAGGATAACAATGTTGGAGCTTCAAGCAGTGTTGAGAAATCTGCAAGAAGTGTGTGATCAAAGGGATGAAGCCACCAAGAGTGTAGTTGGAAGGATCAGGACCCTCACCTTAGAATGTAATAAGTTGAGTGATCGAAGTGCGTAGACCTACGAATGCCTCACAGAAGATCCAAAGATGAGGAAATTGGAAGCACAGCTCCAGGAGGCGCAACAACATGCATCCACCGTACAGGTGCAGATGAAGCTACTCATTGTGTTCGAGAGGATGAAAATATCATAGGAACAACATGCATCCCAACAACATATTACTGCCATACAGCGGAGAGTCATGGAGGTTACACAATGACTACAGCCAGTGCAGGACGAAGCCTACATGATATTTTAAGATATTGAAGGATAAGGCTCACAGCTAGACCAAGTGGGTGTGATAGTGGAACAATGCTTGGAAGGGCCTGTTACAGAGAAAATAATTCAGGACTTCGCCGAGTAGGAGGCTCTAGTGAAGCAACAAGCTGAGGAAAATCGAGCTAAGATTGAGGCCTTCGAAGTAGTGTTTCCCAGATATGAGTGGCTTGGGATGAGTCACAGGTGCGTTTTGGGGGCCTGTTGGCCCTTGACCAAGTTTTGAGGAGACATTGGTCATGTTTGGCCACTTTTGGGACTTCTACAGGTTGGTTGAAGATGGAGCACCTAGGAAGAGCTGAGATCATGGGATCTCGCTTGTTTTGCAAGATTGTGAACCAAGAAAAGGGTTTACTAGGGTTTACGTAATGGGTTAAGGGATGTCGGCCCATGGGTTTACCCATTATTAGGCCTCTTTGTAAATGAATAAATAAGTAGCTAAGTGATGTAAGAAGCCTGTTGGGTGTTGAGGTTGGCTATGTGCATGATATGTTGTAAGAGTTACTGACTGTCTTAGTGCATGACTAGTTGGATTTGTGCAAGAGTACGTTAATACTTGCAGAGATAAGTGCAAGTAATTTGTAAGTTTATTTGTGCATAGATGTTGTATGTAAGGCTATGTGCTTGACAAAAGAGTTGGCTCTATGCCTTGACCTTATTCTGGGAAGGAGGATTTGTCGCACAATGCACAGATCTCCCGTCCTCTGCAGAGTTTGGCTCTGTGGCTTTGTGTACAAGAGCATATGAATGTAAGAATATTGAATACTAATAAAGAATAAAAAGAAGTTGGTGGATGTAGCCCCACACTGGGGTGAACCACGTATATCCCGTGTCTTGATGTGCTTTGTCGGATGTGATTTATGATTTATGTTGTTTATTTGCTTAGTGTTGTTGTTATAATGTATGATGAATGCATGTGATGGTGTTGCTTAGTGCTTAATGGTATTAAATAGAAATTAATACCAGATCCAAGCTAATGCTATGTTCTAAGTTATTGAAAGTGCTTGATATTTATTGTTACTACATTGATCTGTAATAAGGGCTTAATCTGCGATGTGAATGAGATTCAAGAACTAATATATATTTTTTTCTAAGTGCCCTGCTAAGTGTTGTAATCACAGATCTGTGTCCCATCTTGGTAGTAGACACCTGATTCCTACAACCCTCCCTGCCTCTAGCTTGGGTGAGACTTCATCTACTTCACAGGTGTTGCCGAAAGGGCCGATAGTTAGGTTTTTCTTGGTGCAATGTTGAAGCATTGAACCTTGGGTCTTCCCTGTGCCAACAATGATCAAAGTGGAAGGTAAGATCATTAATCTGCCTGTTGTTATTTTAATTTATTCAAGAAAAATTCATTTACATTGATCCTAAAATAATGGATAGATTACATTTGGAGAAAATTAATCTAGGGAAGTCAAGTTTGGTTCAACTATCCATTGGAACCGAAATAAGGATCAATGAGGTTGTCATAAGTTGTCCAATAAATACTAATGGAGTAAATACAATTGTCAATATGAATATCATCCAATTAGGATCGTATGACATCCTAATTGGAATGCATTGGTTGGACCAGCTCCATGTTGTCCTAGATTTTCATAACAAGACCTTTACATGTCTTGATGAAGAAGTAAAACAAAGCATAGTGAAAGGAATTCCACGACCCATTTCTACAAGGGATATTTCAGCCTTATAGATTAAGAAATGTTTTAGGAAAGGATGTCAATTGTATGCAGCTCATATGGAAGAGCCAGAAAAGACAAAAGGGCCAAGCCTTGAATATTTTCCAGTATTGCAAGAGTTTGAAGATGTATTCCAAGAAATACCAGGATTACCATCAAAGAGGGAGATATATTTCTCTATTGATTTAGTACCAAGAGCTACCCCAATATCAAAAACACCTTACAAAATGAGTACATCTGAATTGAAAGAATTACAAATGTAGTTGGAAGAGTTATTGAAGAAAGGGTACATACATCCAAGTGTTTCACCTTGGGGATCACTGGTACTCTTTGTCAAAAAGAAGGATGGAACATTGAGGTTGTGTATAGACTTTAGACAACTGAATAAATCCATTGTGAAGAACATGTTGGAAATACTGAGAATTAGCAATTACTTTGATATTTTATTAATTACCACAATAGATCAACAATGGAATTGTATTTAAAATCAATTATATAGATATAATTAACAAGAATGACAAGGTTTTATAAATAATAGTGAAGGAAACCAATCCTTTTTAGAGCACCATCTCTATGAGATACAAATCCCCTTCTTCAAGGCACCAACACTAGAAAGCACCAACTCCCTTGTTTTTAGGGCACCAACCCTAGGATGCACCAAATTCCTTGTATTTAGGGCACCAACCCTAAGAAACACCAACTCCCTTATATTTAGGGCACGAACCCTAGGAAGCATCAAATCACTTTTCTTTAGGGAGCCAACCCTAGGAAGCACCAACTCCATTAATTTACACTTTACTTAGTAAAGGATATGAATCCTTCTGTGTTCCTCCCTTCTACCCTCACTGCATAAGAATCATCAGTTCTTCTTCTTGGACTCTACTTCTGTTTTGATCTTATGATCTAGACTACAGAGACACTTTCTTCTCCACCATTCTTTCTTTATTATATAGTTTTCCAACTGGTGTGAGCTATGAAGAATTGTGTCCCTTTGTTTGAATCATTGCACCTCTTCATTTAAATGAACAATAATAACTTTTGTTTTTCCTCCATTATTATTCATACATTATCGTGAAATCTTTTCAATTTAGTGAGAGGGATTTTCATAAATTGATCACAGATATGGATCGATTTCTTTTGACTCAATCCCATGACTCTTTATTTCATTTTCAATTTAAATTGATCAGATCTAATATTTTTTATTAGCTCTTTAATGCATTTCAAGTATTGGATTACTTAAGATAAATCAAGACAAAGTCTAGATCCTATCTGGTTCAAAGTTCCTTCTTGACCAAGATAAAATTCTTACTCTGTGTGTTAAATTTTGCACGAAAACACTTTGGGATCTCTATTTCATATGACCACACACGATGGATAGACGTTAAGACAAACATGTGCTTAATCACTTATCAAGATCAACGGTCATGTTTTAATTTGGATGTTTAGATGGATGTCTGTCATTTACTCTAAAAATTTAGAGATTCGATACTCTGGGATATTCGAACTCTAAAGTAGTTCAATCCTTCCAGAGTAAATTTCATCGAAGTTCGTATACTATATTCATGAGTATATTATACGGTCAATATTTATTATTTCATTAGATGGGAGATCTTGGCTTGTCTATAGGTTTCAAACAAATTGACGATCATGACTTAATATGCAGTTGAGTGGATGGTTCTTGTTCTCTTCGAGACTTTGACCATTGCAGTCTTCCAACTCATCTGGAGAAAATTCCATTGGAGTGCGTATAAACACTTCCTTTCTTAATAACCTTCACATGTCCAGGATCTAGGACCATGGGATTAGGCATAAAGGATCTCCCTCTCTTTGGTTATTCATCTATTCGTTACTCCGATATTTCAGGCTACTCGAACTATGAAGTAGTTCAATTTGTTCGAAGGTTTACCTACCAAATAAGTCATAACATGACGATGATCGCTTGCTTTCGGTTAACATCTCATGCTTAATCTATCCTTCCACTACGCTTGATCTAACAATCATGAGATAACTTAGAGGATATTAAATCAATGACCAACATTAATTTGCAACTTCTCCCTTTGGTGCTTTGGGTAGTTGCTGGTAGGAAAAATTGGATATCCCCAAAGGACATATTTCTGGAGTGATGTAGCTTGTTGAAATCATTGTTGATGTGGCACTGGATGATTGGCCTCCATGTGTCACCTAGATTCGTGACCTACGTATAATTAAATTTCAAACTATACCTTGACACTTGTCACCTTCTCATTGCGCCACATGTCCTTGTTGACATGGATCTCCTAAAGTGTCATATGTATTTCCCCTTTGGATCATTAATCTATATTGCACGGTCTAGTTTTCACCTGAACTCTTGATCCAATGACCCTCATTCACTCTAGGACTTCGGGGATCCAACCTTCAGGTGAACTTACATGTTTTAGACTACCTTTCACCAGAGTGTTTAGAGCTAGAGTTGACCACCATTGGAATTGCCTATCCTCATCCAACGACCACCATGCATTTCCTAGATCTGACGGTCGTTATTCACTTCAAAACTTCGAGGGTTTCAAGACTTTGTGTCTTATGGGGTCCACTTATATTGTTCTTCCACTTGGTTCTATATGATGATCATGATAGATCCCAAGATGATCTAATGGTTGAGAGCTCACTTGAATTTCCTCCACGAAATTTGACGGCTCTACATTCCAAATCCAATCTTGATCCAACGATTGGGAAACCATCCAAATCTCCTTCTTTATATCTATCAGTTGAGATCTAATTATTCCCAAACTTTGACCTCCCCTTGATATGACGGTCCTTAAAACTACATCAACGGACATGATTCCTCCTCGATTTAATGGTTGTGATTACTCCCAAAATTCAAAAGGGAACAATCATGATTATCCACAATCCTTCACATAGATTTCCTTAATTGGAAATTTTTTTTTGCACTTCACTCAATCATGCTTTCTCTCCTGATATTTTTCTGCATTGATCCACCTTAGAGATGATATGGTAACATGAGGGACTCCTCTGTTCCTCGTGCCATGTCTTTTGTGAAACCTACTACGTTATCTCTCCCGAGCTTTAGTATCTCACATACATATTTGATCTTCTTGATAATTAAATTACCATAATACCATGTCTGACATTGATCATTTTGGCCCTCTTTGACATCAATGCCAACACCATAACACCATATCTAATAGAAAAAATACCCTCTACCCAGAATTGATGACCTCTTTGACCTACAAAGAGGAGAAAAGATAGACTTGAGATTGGGGTACCATCAAGTAAGAATCAAGGAAGAAGAAATCAATAAGACAACCTTTAGAACCAGGTATGGACATCATGTATTTTTAGTGGTTCCATTTATACTAACCAATGCACCAACTATAATTATGTTCTTAATGAATGGCATATTCAAAAATTATCTGGATAAGATTGTCATTGTATTCTTGGATGACGTACTTATTTATTCTAAGTCTAAGGAAGAGCATGAACATCACTTGAGTTTGGTGTTACAAGTGTTGAGGGAACATCACTTGAGGTTGGTGTTACAAGTGTTGAGGGAACATCAACTTTATTCCAAGATTAGGAAGTGTTATTTTTACCAAAAACAAATCCATTATTTGGGTCATATTATTTTATAACAAGGCATAGCAGTAGATACAAAAAAGATTGAAGCCATTAGAGGATGGCCAACACCCATGAATGTTTCATAAATCATATCTTTTATGGGATTAACCCGATACTACAAGAGGTTTATAGCATGGTTCTCTAAATATGATCATCCCATCACTTCTTTACAAAATAAGGAAATTAAATTTGAATGGACAACAGAGTGTGAAGAGAACTTTAATTTGTTGAAATAATTTCTTTCTAGTGCACCTATTTTAAATATTGTTGACCCAAATGAGAATTTTGTGGTATGTACAGATGCATACAAGGAAGGACTTGGCGGTGTCCTAACTCAAAATGGACATGTCATTGGTTATGAGTCTAGAAAACTTAAGGAACATGAGAGGAAAATGGATTTAGAGCTTGCTTCCATAGTTCATGCATTGAAGATGTGGAGGCATTATCTCATGGGCAAAATATTTGAATGAAGGATATACCATAGTGGTCTGCAATATCTTTTTGAACAAATAACTTTGAATCCTAGGAAAACAAGATGGTTGGAATTTTAAGTGATTATGACCTTGACATCAAGCATATCAAGGGAAAATAAAATAAAGTTGTTGATGCACTCAGTAGGACAGTACATCTCATGCATGCTAGAACTGTTAGTATTCATCATTCATATTTAAAAAGAAAAATTTTAGATGTTGTTGTTATAGATCAACATTACCCACAAGTAAAATAAAGTTTACAACAAGAAAACATACATCAGAAAATTAAAGAGTATGAGATTAAGGAAGATGGATTACTTATGAATAAGAACATAATTTATGCTCCTAGTTCTAGAGAAATTAGGAATTTGGTATTAAAAGAAATGCACAATGTTCCATATGTTGGACATCCCGGTTACCAGAACATAATTGCAACAACAAGAAGCCAATTCTTTTGGCCAGGTATGAATAAGGATGTTGTTTATTACATTTCCATGTGTATGGAATGTCAGAGAGTAAAAACTGAGCATAGACACCTAGCGGTTTTGTTTCATCTATTTCCAATTCCAAAGAAGAAATCAGAAGTGGTAACCATTGGTTTTATAACTAAATTCCTAGGAAAACAAGGAAACATGATTCCATAATGGTAGTTGTGGATAAATTGAGAAAAGGATGCTCATTGGGTTCCTGTGAAAATGACTCATACAATAGCTAATGTTGCAGAAATTTACATGAGGGAAATTGCTAGGTTGCATGGGATACCTAAGACAATTGTTTCAGACAGAGATACAAAGTTTACTTCAAATTTTTGGAGGGGATTATTTAAAGGATTTGGTACAAATATGAATTTTAGCAAAATATACCATCCACGGTCAGATGGGAATATAGATAGAGTCAACCAAGTGATTGGAGACATGTTGAGAACACATGTGATGGATAAACAATCTAAGTGGGAATACTACTTTTATTTGGTTGAGTTCACCTATAATAATGGGTATCAGGATTCATTGGAGATGAGCCCATTTGAGTCTTTCTATGGTAGAAAATGAAATACTCCAATGAGTTGGGACAACCCAACAAACATAGTAGTACTTGGGCCAAAATTGCTCAAGGACATGGAAGACCAGATGGTTAGAATTAAGCAGAATTTAAAGGCAGCTCAAGATAGATAGAAAATTTATGTAGATAAAAATAGGACATGTAGAGAATTTAAAGTAGGGGAGAATGTTTTTTTAAAAGTGAATTCCAAGAATATCTCATTGAAGTTGGGTAGTTGTACAAATCTAGCAACCATATTCTGTGGATCATTTGAGATCTTGGAAAGAATAGGGCCAGTTGCATACATGCTTGCATTACCTATTTACATGAATGTGCATAATGTATTTCATGTATCTTTGCTAAAAACGTATATACATGATCCTAATCATGTTATTAATTTGAATTTGATTCAGGTAGATCCAGAGGGAGATTTTCAGGTCCAGTGAGTGCACGTATTGGATAGAAAAGTCAAAACGCTCTGGAATCAAGTGATAAAACTGATAAAAGTTTTGTGGACCTACTACAGTCCTGAATATGCTACTTGGGATCATTAAGATTCCATGCAGGTGGAGTACTCGTGAATTTTTGAATAAATTTTGAAATTTTGACTTTTTTTGTATATGCACCGAGGACAGTGCCAAAATAAGGGGGAGAGAAATGTAATACCTTGATTTTGAGTCCCCATATGAAATAATGTATTTTTTTTATTTGATGAAAGGTCGGAGTGCCCAAACAATTAAAGAGGCAAACATGCCTAGGAAATGTAATGCTATGATCATTATTAATAATAAAATACATCATTGGTTGCAAGACAGACAAGGACAAGAGTTAAATGGGGATATGATTCCATGAGAGAGGGGGATTAAGGGGCTAAGTCATTTTATCATATTTTATTTACCCATAATTTCTTAATTGAGAGAAGGGGGTCCATTCTCTTTGGTTGTGCATGATGGAGAGAAGAGAGCTGGTGTACTATGGATTGTTGTGTGTTGAGAAACCTATGAGAGCTCGAGTGCTGACTGGTTTGGGGAAACTGAGTGACACCCTAGAACCGTCCTTGTGGATTCATAGCCCTAGCTTGGGGGTGAAATTGTTGTTGAGACTTGGAATAACAATGTCTACGGTTGGGTGGAACATCCTTGGTCTGCATCCAGTTGGTGAACTATTTTGATTAAGATAATTGCTCTCTGTCATGTGTTTCTCTGATGTATATTTATTTCCACTGTGTATGAATTATTGTATCTTATATTCGTATGTTATAAAATGCATGTTTGTTGGTTATTGTTATGCATGGCATGCTTAAACATTATTTATATTATAGCATGTACGTTTATTATTGCATGTGTTGTTATCATGTTCTTTCATGCTTCTTTAATAATTAAATGGTATTTGAATTCAAAATTAGTTTTGAACATATTTTTTGAGGTAGCGTGCCCAACCTAGGGTGGTTGGGTACGTTGCAAATTAGTATCAGAGCTTAAGGTTGAAACATCAGATTGGTATGGACCAAAAATATGGGAGATGATATTTTCATTAAGAAAGAATATGTCTTTGAGATCCTAAGGATCAGGAAAAGGAGCGCTTTAAGGAAGTGTTATTGGGATCGAATTCACAACATATCATCTATAAAAACACCATTAGAACTGTGAGGAAACTCTATTATAGCTGAGGTGTTGGAAAATTATTTTTCATTAATGTCAACCATGGAAACAATTATGCAGAATAATGTGGAGGAGGAAAGAAAATATCAGGAGAAAGAGAGTTGCATAAATCATGCAGAAGCCAAAGCACAATGCATAGATAGATCCTTTATAAAGGATCATGGAATTATGATCGTTAGATCAAGATCCAGATAAGCAAGAGTTGTTAGATCTAATTTAGAAATTTTGCGTATAACCAGATCCATCAGATCAAACTAATAGATTTATAGTTGTTGATCGAAGCCAAGTAGGAGATAGAAAGTTTTAGGACTCCGAATGTTTTCCACTTTGGCGATTCTTAGAGACAAGGAAGAGGCATGAAATCTTGAAGTCGCGAAACCTAGAAATCCCACCAACCATTAGATCGAGGGAGGAATTAAGGAGTGATGTGAGCCATTAGATAAGGAGTGGAAGGATAGCATACATTTGGGGACTCCAAAACTTTTCCACTTCGGTGATTATTGGAGACAAGGCAGAGACGTGAAATACTGAAGCCGCGAAACTTCGAAATCCTACCAACTGTTAGATTGAGTGAATAATTCAGGAGTGATGCGATTCGTTATATTAGGAGTCGAAGGATAGCATAAGTTTTAGCACTCCAAAACTTCACCACTTTGGTGATTCCTATAGACTAGGAAAAGTTGCTAAGTGTCGAAGCCACAAAGTGCAAAGTTCAAGTCACAAAATCACATAGGTCATCAAATCTAGAGCGGAGGAATGTGGACTATCCATTTGGTTGATGACACATCTTATGCCATGTGGAAGGGGTTCCATATGGGGACATGTGTCACATGAATTCAGTTCCTTTTGGACCCCAACCTTTCCATTTATGACTAACACATGGCACACATACCATGGGTCCACATCACCATAGGTGACATCAACATGCCATGTCATCTCCAGGATTATGGCCTCTGGGAATTTCCAGCCTCTTCTACCAGCAAAAGTGTCGAAGGATGAAGTAGAAAAATCATGCAGTTCGTTGATCTCATTCTCATTGTTTTTATTTCTCATTATCATTGTTGTTTATGACCTTTCTCCCGACCAATCCGCCTCCCTGCTACTTGAAAGGGAAGATCATTTTAGATTGGCCATACCTAAGAATGAAAATCAATAATGAAAATATTCTTGACGTGATATCTATTTTTATAGGGTTCGCATTCCTAAAATATTTATATAACCAATATTTTTAGTGCTCAGAATAGAGGGATTCTTTGTCTCTCATTTCTTAGCATGATTTAACCCAAATATGCATAACAAAAATTTAAACAACTTTCTATGTTTTGTATCCATTCGGAGAAGAGAACCAAATATGAGGGAAGGAAACTTCTCTGCGTTTTTTTTGCTTCAATTTTGATATCAATAAAGGGGTGAGACCGCTATGGAGAGGAAGACGAAGTACAGTGAGAGAGAATTGGTGTCATATTTTGTTGGGCCAATGGATAAGTACACCTACTAATTTGTTCCCAAAAAACTAAGGGAGGGAACCTTTATCTTGCCTTTCCTCTACCAGACACAACCAAGAACCTAGGTGGAGAAAAATATGTATCCATTTATGCACCTCTGCTTGGACAAGAATCTATTCATCTTTGCCAATAGGGACTCTATTCTCCTAGACTACAAGAAAAACATGGTGGTGAAGACGTATCCGAGGATGTTAGGGGATGGCCCCATAAAATACCCTTCCATAGGATCTTCCTTCATGCTTCCCCTCTCTACTTTCATCATATTTAAGAAGGTATAAGTCCTCATTTGTTGGGGATGCCCCAAAAATGGTTGTGCTTTAGCACAAGAGGGTAACTGCAACAATGAATCCAATTATCTACAACTTTGAGTCTTGAACTATAATGGTCTAGGCATGTTCCATGAAGTGACACCAAACATTGGTGGAGAGGCCTGCAGAGGCTGGTGGAGAATGAGAAAAATCATATGGTATCATTCTATTAATCAACACCAAAAGCTAGTGGAGAGGTTGGATGTTGGTTGGGCATGAGAAAAATCATCCAGGTGTATAGATGCATGTGCATAGATTGCAACGTATGAGAGGTAACACATGATGGATGGTTATTAGAGAATATCACGACACATTTTTAATTATTATTTCTTTGATTAAACCCTGGTTACATGCATTCTCTCTTTCGAGAAACTAAAATTTATTGAGTCTGAACAAGGTGTTAACTAGAGACTTGGGGTTTCCAACTATTGCTTAGTCTTCATGTTTAGAATTTTAGGGGTCCTAATTTGATCTTTTCATTCATAAATTTTCAATTATTGCATGTAGGGCCACATTTAATTCAAACCATAACCTATCATACAAACTAATGACGCCCATCTTCAAAATAATTATAAAACCTGTCATAGTTTACATAATAGAGAAGAAATTTGAAATTTAAGTAGAATTTCCCACCCTCTAGAGAAGAAGGAAACTATTAACTTTAAAAATAAAGGATTTGAATTACCTTGATGGTAAATGGAGAAGAAGAGAGCCAAATGGCTTCATCATAATCATGCTCAGTTCCTTTGAGTGAATTTCACTCGTCGTCGCTGCTCATCATGACCTCCATCAAAAATAGATTAATTTAGCAGAGTCCTCTGTCTCTGGTGTCTAATGTGTTTTGAACGACGAAGAAGAGGGTTCGACCTTCCAATTTCATTATATATACATTATAGTAATTTACATATTGCACATATAACATGTCTCATTGATGATTATGCCAACCATATATTTAGTGATGATCTTGGTTTTGTACATCCAATTGATTATTTTCATGAAGTGCCTCTGCAACTCTTAATAATTCTTTTAAAATCACTCTTCTGTGTGAGACACATCTAAAGAAAATTGATTATTTTCATGAAGTTCCTCTGCAACTCCCAATAATTATTTTAAATTCACTCTTCCACGTCAGACATGTCGCTTCTACACACAGATATTTATAAATATTTTATGACTACACATCATTTACCCAACTTCATGATTGTAAGCAAATTTCTTCATACAATTTTGTTATTTTTTTATCAATTGAGAATGTTCTACATGAAATTAATACACTCATATCTAGGGTGCTTATTTCATATATTTCTTTCCTTTTCTCCAAGGAAGATGCCCTATGGACAAGATGATCTTTAAATTTGATAGTTTTCTTTATTTCTTCATATGATATGGTCAACTCATTTTTCGAGATGTGCATTTTTTTCTTGCTAATCTTTGTATTGACTTTTGTGGAACTAGAAGCAAAAAAAGTAGCCTATACAAATTGCCTTTGTGCACCCTACATGGAACCACACGTTCTTGTAATTACTTATAAAGTAGGTCTTTATCAAATTCCATCTTCATCTGAGTCTGAAATTTATTTTGTGGAAATAAGTGTCTTCTTCAACTTGGGAATAGAAAACACATCACTAATTCTCTTATAGACATCGTCAGGGAGTCACACCTATATAGAGGTTTGCACAACAACCACATATTATTATCAATCTCATGGAAAATCTCGTTTCGGGGAAACAAAACTTACTTTACATCATGAACCACTCCCTATGTGGAGTCATATAACTAGTTGTGCAAGAATCGTTGTATAATGTTTTATTCCCTCCTATTGAAGGTGAGATATCCACCATAATCAAAGGTTTCTATTCATTAGATATCACTATAGTTAGTTGCATGGGAATCTTCCTTTCCTTCTCAATTTCATCTAATATTCTTTTTCTATAGAGCTTAATGTGATAGTTGAGAAATTGGTAGCCTGACAGAGAGAGCAATGACAACAGTATGATGATCCAATGCTATGTAGGAGCCTAAAATAAGGATGATTAGCCATGCATTTTCACATCCAGTTTTTATCATAAGTCTCCAAACAACATATGTCTACCAAACACTATTTGGTGAAAGCAATTTGCACTGACTTACTCCACCATTTCCAATTGCATGAATTGTTCTACTCCTAATCTTTACACCACTATCGTTAAAATATAATTATGCACTAATATTATTGATAATATTTCAACCTTTGATAAGGAAACTCTGTACTAAAAGTTTATGTACACTCATATAATACTTTAGAATTAACAAGCTCTTGTGCAAGGATTCGTGTTTCTGATTGCATAGAATATTATTTCATAAGGTTAATAATATGAACCAAGATAATTGAATACTAAATTCAAACAAAACATAACCGTAACTCTAACAAAAAGAAAATAATTGACCCGACCATTGATAATAAAATGCATGCAAGAGGGTTACCATTAGGGTCTAATGGCTCTATAAGTTAAACAAATATATACGTTCTATTGTAAAAATTTATACTTATTAATTAGACTCAACATAACAATCCCTGGCGTTAACTAAAAAAAATCATCAACAGATGTACCAACGACAATTACCCTATAATCTCTCCCCTATTGAGAGTGGTAAAAATAGATTGAAGCTGGAAGTTTAAGAAAATTAGAGGTAATGGATCGTCATGGTTTAGATGCACAAATGATGGACGTAGACACTTAGTTATTCCATAATTACTGTTCGGTTCATTTATTAAATGGACACGTGGTAATAAAGGCCAAGGCTTATGCAATGGAATCCAAGGTTTGACCATTAACATATGATTTTTCACATTAAAATTATAGTAATATCTAACCACTTAAACTGGAGGCTCGAGTAGAGTTTTAGTTAAACCATTGACTAGGTTAAATAGAGATTTGATTATATGCATCAATTTATCTGGAGTTCAAATTATCCACATTATTTATTTAAATGGAAGGAGTTAACCCTTTAATTGAAGTTCCAATATAAGCCAGGATTATTTTAGATTATACTGATTTGTGAATTAACTGACATCTATTTAGGTTATGCGGGAGGATACACCTCAACAACATCCGTTAAGATGGATCAACTTGAAGTAAGCACTATTCCAGTCTCGTTGTCACAAACTATTACTGTCAAAGAACAACATTAACAACACTCTTAACTTGTTCAATAAGGAAGGGACTAGCTACTTTGAAGCTATTCCCCTTGTTATAAATATAACATGTTTGAGCCCTTTTACTTTATTGTAAATATTACAAATTGATGAAGGTGACGGGTATCAAATGTTTTTAATATAAATGAATATTTTTTATATTAGAGATTGATTATAGTTGTATTGTATAGCAAGTCAATATAAAGTAAAATATAGTTCAATATGTCCCAATAATTTTAAATTTTTTCTTAATAGTTGTTTAGCCTTATTGTCATAGATGTGTACCTATGGACCCAACTTATATATTTCCAAATGAACTCTGCTAAAAAAAACTACTTTCTACAACAATGAAAACCAAAAAATTATATGGAATCATGGCAGCCACTACGGGCTTCTTGCTTAATGCCAACATGAGAATTGAGTTCTTGTTTAGTTGATCCATCTCCATGTTTCCTTTAGCTTCTTGCATGATCTCCTCCTATTTTAGCTTAGATTACTTCATACAAAATAATCCAATGGTGTTGTTAGGGGAGAGCCAAGAATTGCAAGGCTCCTCCATGACGACATGAGCCATTGGATAAATACGACACCATTCCATACGAAGAGACAAATTTGCATTCCAAATTTTCATACTTTTTAGTTTGGCATGTTTATGTTTGTAGCTTGGACATGAACTTAAACATAGGTTTTGTGTCAAACGTGTGTGAAGTTTTCCAAGTCAAATATATTTTGTAATTCACTTTATTTATAAAGTAAAAGTGTTTTAATTAGTTTTTGAGTCTAATAAAGTGCATAGGACAATAGTCACCTAGTGCCTAAAAACTTACATGGTATATGAGCTACTATGATTCAAAAGATTAGAAGAGTAGGATTTTTGGTTGTAGACTAGAAATGACATCAACTAGCTTGAGGTTTGAGGACAGATTGGATGGTGCCTCAAATTTCCTAGCATGGAAAGTCAGGGTAACTCTTCTATTAGAAGAGAATGAAATCTAGGATATCATCAAGGATGTAGTTTCTACACCGATAGATCCACAAGATTTGGAAGCACACAAGGAGAAGAAAGTGAAATCTAAGTATATGATAATGGATGTTATAAAAGATCATTTGATCCCTCACATATCCAAGAAGAAGAAGACAAATAAGATGTTTGATTCCCTAGTTGGCCTTTACCAGAGAAAGAACATTAACAAGAAGATGATATTTCACAATAAACTCAGATCTATTGAGATGACTATATTAGACACTATCATTAGTTACTTGATGAAGGTGACACAAATTTGTGTGTATGACACCCAACCCCTTAAGTACCCTTTTAAGGGATGGGGTATTAAATTTTTTCCTTTCCTAAAAATCCTCGAATCCATTTAAAAGGGACACCATCATTTTCTAATCGTCGAGAGCTTTCCAACAACTGTATGTTTGATCAAAACAAATATCTAGATCAAAATTTATGGCCCTTTGAAGTTTCTAGATTTTCAATGGCCAAAGGCCTCCGTATTTCCATGTGGCTCCCACGTGGCCTCCACATCACCCATATCATATGACATGGACTGTCATGTCATAATATGCCACCCTTTAATGTGGATGTGGCTAATTTCATACACACTGGTGTGGCACCTGCCACCTAACCCATTGACCCTTAGCTTATCAGGCCCTGACCTTTCACGTGCCTAACACTATGTTACACATTCTCTCGAGAGTCACTCTCATCAAATAATTCCACTTGTCCCTGGGTTATTGGGACCATAGGACATCGAGCCTTCTACATTCTACATCATCCCAATATTCCTGATCCAGGATGAGCAGGCACCTTTAACATGCAATGCTACGAAAACCTACCACGCGACAAGACACATTACCACTATATGCCACCTGGAATGACATGTGGTTACAGTCATCTTGTGACACATGGAATCTATTTTTCCCACAAAGCTCTATCTGAAAACACTAAAATCACTTGACACATGGACCAATCACCATGCAACATGTTGATGGATGCGGTATACACGTCATCACAGTGCCCAAAATTTTCCCAATATGGAACTGGCACTTATTTGATTCCTATTCATTGAGTGACATAATATCAGATCTATCGGGCATCGAATATTGGATTTTTTCATAAGGACTATTTTCCCAAAACCTCTCGGTGGTCTATGATTCAAGATATAGTTGGAATCTTGTGGCATGTGGCCCTATCTGGTCATTCCAGCTAGTATGACATGTGGAGCTTGTACCACTCAACACGTGGCACTCATTTTCCACATGGAGCTTTGTCCAAATATTCCAAGTCGATGTGACATGTGGCACCACCATTGTGTGTCATGTGGACCTCCCACATAATGAAATGTGGGCCACTCATTGTGTGACATGTCACCACTGGGCATCGAATATTGGGAGTTTCCCCAATGTGGTATAACTACAGGAAACCCCCGAGGATTATGAGATGATTACTTAAGGTAATCTCATGATTAATTAAGTTAAACACCATATTATGAGAAATCCCCTATGCCTGACATATCGAAGATTATGATATGCTTAATTAGCATAATATCAGTGATTAAGAGATGATTAACTAGGTTAATATCAGGATTACGACGCTCGACCTTTACCACAAGATATATGGTGGAGATCTATCCATCACGTGGAATCTATGGAGGACACGTTTTACCATCGAATGACCATGGAAATTGGGACCTTAGTGCTTTACCGATTTCCTGTACACTAAAAAATCCCCAGGTTCGAGGTTTGATTGAATTTTCATAACAAAGATATATGACCAAGATCTCTTGGCTTCAAGATCCTATGACTAAGGGTTTAGGGGGTTAATATGAGGCCTTCACACCTAGTTTGGCCATGCACTTTCTCAACTAGCTAATAAAACACTACCAAGTGTCAATCTCTTGACATCCTCTCTGCCAAGCTATCGTAACACGTCACACATGATCTCTCTCTCTCTCTCTCTCTCTCTCGTGCATGTCTAATGAGACACATAACTAGGGCTAGGAACCCTGGTCCTCATATATTGATGTATCAGGACTTCCAAAGGGTTTCAACTTATAAATATTCCAAGGTCTAGTGCTCCAATATCCTAGGATGCTAATCTCCCTCCTAAGTTGTTCATATCAGATCAATGATTGGCATTCAATCATTCTTCGATCCAACAAATACAATATCTCATAGGTTTACAAAGGGATTTCTATTGTTATTTATCTTTCCTTTGGACGAATGAGATTTGATCCAACTCAAGGATCGATGACTATTGATTCTTGTTGACTCAACTAGGCATTAAATTATTTTGGTTACTATTTAGTCCTGGAAATTCTTTATTTGTGCACTACACTGTCTTGCTGAAGGAATATCTCAATTTTCTTAGGCTCTTGTGCATCCCATGATGGTCCTCAATCCCAAAAAATTCCCTTCTTCCAATAGGAATTATTTAGCAGCTTTCTTTGACCTGCTAAGTAAATATTTCAAGTAGTTCACTTACAGGTTCTATCCATATCCATACCATTTCTATTAGTGGTACAATCCTACATAATTTCATATTTACCCAGCATGCAAACCTACTCTTGATGCAGGGATTAACTTCTATTTCATAGATTCAACTATCCATGGATGCATGCATATGAGGAATCCATTTATACAATTCCTAATCACACAAGTACAAATGCTAGTGCTAAGCATAGTCATTCAATTCATAAGTTAATCATGCATATCTATAGCATTATAGGATTCCATCCATACATTTCAATTCAATTACACAGAGTATGTGAGATACCGATCTATTTATGAGTTGATTCCATCCAAATGACTGTGGGTGTTCTCTTTTATACCCAACCATAGGATCATATGCATTCACTCTTAACACTTTGGCCACCCCTATGCCAAGCCATGATACCACTAGGGAATCCCTCTCTCTATTTGGTTCTTAGCAACTTGTGAAGTAAACTCTCCTTCACACCACTCTTGGTAGAGATTTCCCCACACCCACTTAGCTCAATCCTTAAGGAGGTTTGTTAGATACCTTCCTAGTATCTATCTCACAACCTTCTTGGCTCATGTCGGGATTTCTAGGCTCTCAGACCCAATATTCAAAGCTCAATCTATTTCTATTACTGTGCTTTACACAGTCAATCCTTTCTTCTCCTAATCTGAACTCTCTCTAGTTCTTTCTCTTGGATAGATGCCTGAACTCTAGATATTTTTGTCTACCCCTCATGTTCTTTTCTTGCACACATCCTCTCACAAGAAGGTTCTCGACCTATCCTTCTTTTCTCCTGTCAGAAGGAAAACCATGGGTCAATCTAGGATTGCAGGATTGGTACTCGGTTGTACTTGTAGTTGACCATTTTTGTTGTCCTAACTTGATCTCCCATATCTGGATTTATTTGGGGTAGTTGGTTGTCCAACTACCAACTTTCGTCATTAAGATATTTTCCTTGAAAACAAGGTCGAGGAAAATAATTGGAATATCAAATATTATCAGCTAGGAGGTTTGGGTCATTTTTAGCATGATGAACCCCTCTCTAAGTTGCCTCACTCTTTCCTCTAGTGGTATCATGGCAAATTTATTTGAAGAAGGATTAGAAATCATAAACCACTGGATCTGAACCGAGTGTCTCTAATTTCATTTGATCCTCAAATAGTATAAGTATGACACCACTTTCTTATTCCAATATTCTTTTATTGACAATGCTTATAGCATGGAAGTGACTTATCGTACTTAACCGAAACACTTCAAATCATGAACATAACCTACATAATCATTCATACATGAGAATATACAGAATCACATGAAATAAATAATTGTGTTTCACAATGACCTTCTTGCATGTTACTCAATCTCAATTACAAATGTCAAATTTGGCACCATTTCAGAAAACTGAATCCAATGACTATAAACACTATATATTTATTTACAAAATTCCCAAAGGCTCTCTTACTACTCACAAATCCAAAATTTGTATAATTTTGGGTTACAAATGAGTGATAATATTGTCATCATCGAATCCATCTCAGAAAACCGATTCTGATGATTATAAATACCCCATAACTCTCAAAAGACTACAAACTTGACTTAAAAATGAAAATATGAAGAGATTTAGTACATGAGATTGTTGTGTTCAAAAACATAAAAGAAAATTGTGTAAAACACCAAAAATATTGTGTAAACACAAAACAAATTGTGTGTAACACAAAAAATGTTGTGTTTCAAATGAGTTGGGGCATGTGCCATTAAATATGCCACCCCTCTTAACAAAATTCCAAAATTAGTGGTGACTCATTACTAATTTTATAAGGAATCCCACTAAATATGGAATATTGACATCATAATAAATATTTTAGTTATGGTTTGTTTGAACAAACCATATTCATGGCACATTGGCTAAGCTTGTTGGAATGGGTGGAGGAGGCCATGGGTTCCAACCCCCATGATCTTGTCCTTTATTTGAAAACTTATTATATTATATGTTATATATGGATTGTTTTCTTTTGACCATATATTATATGGTTACAATCGATGACATATGTTATAACCTCCACACATATTTTGGAACAGATCTATACATTATGATAACAAACGTGGATTTTGTGAGTGATTATATATATATATATATATAATAACCTATCTAGTATAAGCCAATATATTATATGGTTACAATCGATGACATATGTTATAACCTCCACAGATATTTTGGAACAGATCTATACATTATGATAACAAACGTGGATTTTGTGAGTGATTATATATATATATATATATATATATATATATATATATATATATATATATATATATATATATATATATATATATATATAAAATAACCTATCTAATATAAGCCAATGAAGGGATTGCCACATGTGTTACATGAAGTTTTCACCTAGGTACCTGCGCCCTAAGTGTTGTAAATTGGTCATGTAAGTGTGTCTCATACACCTTGACACCATGGAATAACCTATGTCACAATCCCTGAAAGTAAAATGTGGAGGAAGCAGTATTACATGAAGGCCAAAATACCCAGTGCACATACATGAAGACCAAAATACCAAGTGCACATGAATTATTATTGATATTCATCAAAAAGAAATTAATTAAGTGTGAGAATCCACCTCACATTTGGTTTCCTATTTTTTAGGGAAGGTGGATGATCTCATGGATGGTTGAAATATTTCCTCCCTAAAATCCTTAAGAGATATTTTCTCCCTAAATATATTTCAAATCCATTTTTAGTGGATTTGATGAGTGATCCTCTCCATGGTGGGTAAGCCTCCAAATCCTATATAATGAGGGATTTCCATGGAGGATGATAGTGGATATTTGAGGTATCAAACCTATGGTCCTAGGAGAAATATTTAGGATATAAAACCTATGATCGTGGATATTTTGAGAAAGGGGTTGGGCAAGGAGGACTTGGTGAGAGTGATAAATCTGCATCTACACTTTCTAAGAACCTTGTTATGTTCTCATTAATATATATGCTTGTCCTGTTTCCTTCAAGTTTGTGTACCTTTGCATGGGCTTGTGTCTTTTTGATAGATCTAGTTTAAACTAATCTTGGTAGAATAGGAAGTATGCATTGTATTTGATCTCTATTGAAATGAAGAATTAATTCAAGGACTTGAAGATAAGGTTTAACTTGGACTAAGCGAGGACAAGTTTCATAAAAAGGTACTCATACTTTCTTCCTCTTTTCCCTTGACTAGTTTAGCTACATTTAAAGGAATGCCAGTGTTCAAAGTTAGCATTCTTCTTTCTTGGTCACAGGGGTCTAAGATCCAAGAGGACATTCACTTGTCTGCAGGGGAATTTTCCTACAACAAAAATTGGCGACTCCATGATTACCATTCTAGAGTTATGCCACTAGCTTTTCAAGTTGGGGGCAGAATACCAACCATCCATGGGTATCCCTACCTCTGGAAATTAGGTTGAAAAGATACGAGCATAGTTTTTTTTCTCTATGGAAATCTCGTTAAAAAATGAAACAAAGGTCATGAGCATAGTTTTTATTCTCTGTGGCAAGCTCGTTAAAAAATGAAACTAAATCTATGAGCATATTCTTCCTCTCTATGGCAATCTTGTTAAAAAATGAAGCAGAAGCTACGAGCATAGTTTTTCTTCTTTGTGGCAATCTTGTTAAACAATAAAATAGAGGCTACGAGCATAGTTTTCCTCTTTGTAGAAAGCTCATTAAAAAATGAAACAAAAATATGGGGATTGAACCCAGAGCCATGAGCATAATTATTTTCCTATGTCAAGATTGTTAAAAAATGAAACAGTCACCTCTTCTACCAAGTCGAGTATTTCATTAGGTCTCGTATTTGAACCTTCATTTCATCCACCCTTATCCCTTTTCTCCATATAGTACAAACCTTGGTGACAACCTCAAAGTCTGTGAATGAAATGAAGCTTGGGGGGGCTTGTCTCCAACCTTTGATTATCATTCTAGAGTTATTCCACTAGATTTTCAAGCTGGGGACAGAGTACCAAGCATCCATGGGTATCCCTACATTTGGAAATTAGGTTGGGAATTTACAATCATAGTTTAATTTTGTTTCAATCTTGTGTAAAAATGAAACCAATATAGAGCTTAGTATTTGTTATTTCTCGTGCTCGTAAAAACATGATAATGTATCCGAGTAGAATTTTATCACTTTTTCGGAATTGTAAAGGTTATATGTAAAAGGAACCCCCTTGAGTCTCCTTTAATATCTTTTCAGACTCTCTAAACATGAAAATATTTTAGAGTGATCTTGCTTCCTTTCACACTCGTTAAAAGGTTTGAAAGGACATCTTTCGAGTGGCAGTTTATCTCTTTTTTGGCCTTGTGAGAATAAAATTATGAAAAAGGACAACCCTAGAGTCTCCTTAAAGTTCTTTTCAAACTCTCTAAACATGAAAAACCATCGATTTTTCCTTCTCTGAACTCGTTAAAAATTACACATTGAAGGGCCCATATGGGGATGAACCCTTACTTCTTCCAGTTTTTTCAACAAAGTAAGAGGAAATTACCAAAGGTGAGTTATATCGAGCATGTGTTACCCTCCCCGAGATTGTTATATTAAAAAGAGGTACTCATCTATCTGGGTGGGGGGGAAATTGAAGGAAGTGGGTCAAGTTTTGAGAATCCTTTATGTTAGCTTTTGTCGCCCTTGAACATGGCACCTGTTTTCATCTCATCTTACAATTGGGTAATCTGCTTGTCTCTAAGTCATACCAATTCCATGTGTCACCATACTTTTTCGTCCAGTCGAAGAGTGTTCTTATTGTCATCACATAAATTTTGGTACTCATCGAGTCAATGCTGCCAAGTCAGTTTTCATGCCTCATCATGTTCAAGGGAAGTTTCACTTCAAACCATACATCTGTGGTATTACCAGTTTCCATTTCCTGTGTAATTCCATATTCATTTGATTCACCATCTTACATCACTTTCCTCTGTCAGTTTCGTGTCATTGATGGGGGATACATCAAGTCCCTCCTTCGATGAGTCTTTTCTTGTTGACTTCAACACATCATCCATGAATTAGACTTGAAAACCAGTTAGTACATTGGGACCTGCATGCCTCAATGGTAGGCCTCCTCACATATGACAATAGGTTTAATTCATTGACCTCTGATCGGATAATTCCATGAATGTTCAACTTCAATTCATATATTCACATTCGTTGGATTGTACTAGGGTACCTTGGGAGTCATTGACATCACTGGCGATTTCCCTCGCACTTGTTAATGATTTACCTCAATGAACAATAATCAAGTGGTTTCTACCATGTTCGACATCAAAACATCTATTCACATGGATATATTCGTACAACATCATGATTGGAACTAAGTTCTTGGGTTGAGCGTTCACTATGTTATCTTCTTTTACCAGGTTGTGAAGGAGATCATTTGAGCATGCTGATATATAGATTGTCACATATATCCACATTGTATTGGTCTGTGGCTATTTTTTATCATCTCGTAGCTCCATTGTGTATTTTTCGTGGCTACAATCAGTTCATGTCATGGAGGTATGGATCCAGATTTTATCTTTGGTGGTCATATCCTTAATCAATATTTTTCATTGATCTGTAGTGTATTGGTCAACGACCATGCTTTGAGTCATCTTGTATTCCGAGGATAGGTATTCCTTCCTTTGAAATGGAACATTTTTTAATACTGTTTGATGGTTGTTTTCATCTTCTTCTAGGTTCTACAAATCCACACCCTTGCATTAAATATTGGTAAAGTGTTTCTTCCATCATTTTCTCTTCCGACATCACACTTTAGGGGGCATTTTGTTACACATGAAATTTTCACACCTAGGTACCTCACCCTAAGTGTCATAAGTGTCATATAAGTGTCTCATACACCTTGACACCATGGAATAACCTATGTCACAATCCCTAGTCAATGTGGAGGAGGCATATATTACATGAAGACCAAAATACCAAGTGCACATGAATTATTATTAATATTCATGAAAAAGAAATTAATTGAGTGTGAGAATCAAGTGCACATGAATTATTATTAATATTCATGAAAACAAAATTAATTAAGTGTGAGAATCCACCTCACATTTGGTTTCCTATTTTTTAGGGAAGGTGGAGGATCTCATGGATGGTTGAAATATTTCCTCCTTAAAATCCTTGACAGATATTTCCTCCCTAAAATCCTTAAGATATATTTTCTCCCTAAATATATTTCAGATCCCTTTTTAGTGGATTTGATGAGTGATCCTCTCCATGGTGGTTAAGCCTCCAAATCATATATAATGAGGGCTTTCTATGGAGGAGAATAGTATATATTTGAGGTATCAAACCTATGGTCTTGGAAGAAATATTTAGGATGTTGAACCTATGATTGTGGATATTTTGAGTAAGGGTTTGGACAAGGAGGACTTGGTGAGACTGCTACCTCTGCATCTACACTTTGTAAGCACCTTGTTATGTTCTCATTAAAATATATGTTTGTTCTGTTTCCTTCAAGTTTGTGTACATTTGCATGGGCTTGTCTCTTTTTGATAGATCTAGTTTAAACTAATCTTGGTAGAATAAGAATTATGCATTGTATTTGTTATCTATTGATTTGCATAATTCATTCGAGGACATGAAGATCAAGTTTAACCTAGACTAAGCGAGGAAAAACGTCATAAAAAGGTACTCATACTTTTTTCCTCTTTTGCCTTGACTAGTTTAGCTACATTTAAAGGAATGTCGGTGTTCAAAGTTATCATTCCTCTGTCTTGGTCATAGGGGTCTAAGATCCAAGAGGACATTCACCTGTTCATAGGGGAATTTTACTACAACAACATGTCAAGGCTTGGTTGGTCTACTTATGTGCCAAATGTTTAATTGTGATTGGACCATATCTACCACTTTTCATTATGTAATTGGGCCACCTACAGGTACAATCTGCCACATCAGCTGCCAACAGCCATGTGCCACATCACCTATCTGGTGCCACTTGTCAATATATATAGCTTCCACTTGTCAACACCTGGAGCTACCACTTTTCAACCTATGAGCCTACCATGTGTCTCTCTCAAAGACTGACACTATTCTCTTCAGGGTTGACTTGAAATTTGATCATCCATAACTTTTGCATATGAGGTTCGTTTGATGAACCATTTGCATCGTTGGAAAGATGAAGACAAGCTCTTCATGTTTATTCCATGTTCAATAAATTTTGAGACGATCAAAGTTTGAGCAATTTTGACCCTTTCTGGATCACTATGAGTTTTCAGGTCCTCTTGGACATCAGTGAGTGCAATTGGATCCTCCTAGATCACCAATACTTTCAAGGATTCTCCCCAGATCATTTGGTTGGCATTTTAAATAAAAAATAAATACATTTACAAGGTTTTTATATCATTGCATGGAAACCATAATTCATGATTAATTACATATAATCATAGTTTTAGAAACGGGGGTGTTACATTCCCCTCCCCTTTCAAAGGAACATCATCCTCAGTGCTATTTCTTAGAAACACCTTCCATTCCTTCAGTGTCTCCTATGCTTGGAAATGGATCTGCCTAATTTTCTCAACAATTTTTTGTTCTTTTAATTCATCTCTTGCGAGGTTCTCCCTTAGTCCCTCCTTGTTGTCCATATACAACATCTAAGGGTGAATGTGGAAAATACCCAAAGAAAATTTCAAAAGGTGACTTACCAATATAAGTGTGGACTTCTTTGTTATAAGAGTGTTGTATATAGATCAATTTTTCATCCCAAGTCTTCGGATGCTACTGATTATAACCCCTCAAAAGTTGCACCAAATTCATGTTAACTACTTGCGTTTTCCCATATGTCTATGGATGGAATGTTTTAGAACTATTAAACTTGGTGTCCATATTCTCCCACAATGTAGTCCAAAACACACTGAGAAATATGGTATCCCTATCTAAGATGATGTTCCTTGGTATCCCAAAGTGCACCCAGACTTGTTCAAAGAACTTATTTGTTGCTTCTTGTCCATTAATGGTGTTTTTACAAGGCACGAGAATGCTCATTTTTTTGAACCTGTCAACTACCAAAAATACATAGTCATGTCCCTTCCTGGTTGTTGGAAAACCTCCCACAAAATCCATGGAAATGCTTTCCTAAGGTCTAGTGGGTACGAGTAAGGGATGGTATAGACCTTGCTTCCTATTGTTGGTCTTGAAGGTACAACAAAGTATACATCCTCTAATATAATGTGCTACATCTTCTTTCTTTTTAGGCCAATATACATACCTATGTAAGTTCGTGACTATCTTCCCAACACCAAAATGTCCTGCAACCTTGGAGGTGTGAGACTCTCTAATAAGCTGCAATCATTCAACTTTAGGAACACAGAGCTTGTCAAGCTTGTAGAGTAACCCACTCTGGAAATGATAGTCAATCTTGTTGCTGCCATATTCTATATGAATTTGGCCTTGTGGTTACTAAAACACCTCCTTGAATTCCTCATCTTCTATGCATGCCTCTTTGTATGCATCATGGGTAAAATGCTCCCTGTACATCAAAGTTACCAAAGTTTTAATCTTGGATGTGGGTGGCCATGAAATCATGTCTGCCAACTTATTTGTGCTACCCTTATTATACTTTGTGACCAAATGAAATTGTTGTAAGAACCCCATCCACTTGTAATGCCTGGTTTGTTGTATCTTACTGTAGGCCTGCAAATACTATAGTGGTTGGTGATTTGAATGGATGATGGTCTCCTTTCCCATCAGATAATGATTCCACTTTTTAATAGCTTGTACCAAGGCATTGAGATCCTTGTCATAGGTAGGGTAGTTGAGAACTCCCCATCAAATACTTCAGAATGATAGAAGACAAACCTTCCTCCTTGCATTAATTATGCTCCCACAAAATATCCAATTGCATCTGTCTCCACTTCAAAAGGATTATGTAGGTTTGGTAGTGCATGAATTGGTGCTTGATTGATCTTTCTTTTCATATCATCAAAGGACTTCTATTGATTCTTTCCGTACTGGAAACTCTCACCACTGGATGTTATGACATGGAGTGGTGAAAGTACCACTAAAAATGAAGCTATGAACTTCCACAAGTATTGTGTCGCCCCAAAAAAACTCCTAACTTCAATGACATTTGTAGGAATTGGTCATTTCATAATGGATTTCATCTTTGAGGGATCTATCTGTTGATTTTTCATAAGAGATGATATTGTATGTGAATGAATGAATATATTATTACAATGACGAGTGTTCTATACATAAAGAACATATGGTGACCATGGTGACCATCCATGAAGAGATGCGTCCCTTGGGTAATAAATATATTTATACGTTATATTATGATTTATGCTTTATAATTTATTATATATATATTTATACTTTATATCATAAATACATTATTACAATAACAATATTATAATTAATAACATTTCTTAATAATTAATAATCTCATTACTAATTATCAATCTAGTAGAATGTCTTTGTGATGCTGCCCAAACATCAACACTCCCTCTCAGCGAGGAAGACATTCTACATTATGCCAAGATTACCTTCGAATATTACTTATGGGTATCTCTCAAATAGCTTCAATGTGTAACCATGAAATACATTACCTTGAAATGCATATGTACTTCATCATGTGCACCCTTGTGACTTCACATCCAATGCATCCAAGGCATGTGGGTAGTTCTCAAATAACTACAACATGTCCCCATAAAATCCACTACCTTGCAATGCATCTATACCTTATCATGTGCACCCTTGGGACTTCACACCATGCATCCAGGGCTGGTAGGTATCTCTCCAATAGCTACAACATGTCATCATGAGACTATCTAGTTTCCCACAGAAAACTTGGATATCTTAAGCATGACATCCAATACCCTGCAATAACATTTGTACCTCATCTCTTCAACATGCATCTAGGGTCGGTGGGTATCTCTCCAATGGCTACAACATTTCATCATGACATCCATTACCCTACAATAACATCTGAAGCCACTGCTCCCTATTAAGAGATATTACACTGAGCTTGTATTTGAAGTACTCAAACTTCATCCTTGACAATGGATTGTCAACACATCCACAACCTTCTCATTGGTAAACACATATTGGAGCCTCATTGATCCCTTATGAACCATATTGCAGCCTCATTGTTCCCTTCTGTACCAAGTGTCTAGCAACAAAGTGTCACTTCCATGAGACAAAGACTCAAATCCACACGAGCTCACATCCATTGACTATTGAACATGTGAATATATACATCCTCATATATCCATGGTGCAACATGACTTCACCCCATGCAACCAAGGTATGTGGTAGATCTCAATAGCTACAAAATGTCCCCAAGACATCCACTCCCTGGGATGCATCATTACCTGATCATGTGAATATATATATCCTCGGATATCAATAGTACAACATGACTTCACCCCATGCAACCAAGGTCCGTGGGTAGCTCTCAATAGCTACAAAATCTCCCCAGGACATCCACTCCATGTCATGCATTAGTACTTATCATGTGAATCTATACATCCTCATATATCCATAGTGAAACATAAATTCACCCCATGCAACCAAGGTTTATGGGTATCTCTCAATAGCTACAAAATGTCCTCAGGACATCCACTCCCTACGATGCATCAGTACCTGATCATGTGCACTCCTGTCTCAGTGCCAACCATCAGATATCCATAGTGAAACATGAATTCAACTCATGCCACAAAGGTCTATGGGTATCTCTCAACAAATACAACATGTCCCCAAGACATCCACTTCTTGTGATGCATTAATACCTAATCATGTGCACTCATGTCTCAGTTCCAACCCTTTTTCATGTTGGATGAGAACACTCAATGCCAACCCTTTTTCATTTTGGATGAGTTCCACATGTCTTAGTGTGAACATGACTTCACCCTACAAAACCAAGTTCTATGGGTAGCTCTCAATAGCTACAACATGTCCCTAGGACAACCACTCTCTGTGATGCATCAATACCTGATCATGTGCACTCTTGTCTCAGTGCCAACCCTTTTTCATGCTAGATAAGAACACTCCCTCTAAAGAGGGACCACGCCAAGATTGTCCCTGAAGTACTCAAACTTCATCCTTGACAATGGCTTGGTAAACATGTCCGCAACTTGATCCTTTGTAGTCATGAAACTAGAGCCTCACTGCTCCCTTCTGCACTATATCCATGATATAGTAATATCTGATATCGATATGCTTCGACCTGTCATAGACCATGAGGTTCTCTGGAAACTTCATGCAACTCTGGTTGTCACACCAATTGTAGGTCGCCTCCATTTTGAGACCAAATAAATGAGACAGAAGTTCTCGAAGCCACACTGCTACTACACATGCTTCCAAATACTCAGCTTCAGCCGTACTGAGCGCCACACATGACTGCTTCCTACATCTGGTGGAGACTCCTGCTCTTTACTGTAGTACCCAGCTCCATCTAGAACTTACTTTCCAAATCCCTCTCAAGCATTGAATATCGACTGAATCTTCAACCTGCTAACTTCATCACTTGTCCTCCAGAACAAGTCTCGTCATCCTCTTCTTGTAGGTCTTACCTACAAGTCAAATTCAATCCAAGAGTCATCAATTTCTGAAGGAATATTGTTTCGTGCCTTGATGCACATGATTCCACATACTCCGCCTCATCCATACTGAGTGCTACACACAACTTCTTCTTGCTACTCCATGAAACCATACTGAAGTCTAGACTGAAGCAATGTGTCTAAGTACTCTTCCGATTAGGAACATTGTCAGCCCAATCTGAATCTGAATATCCATATAACCCAAATTCATGGTCTGTCACATACCATATTCCTATATAAATTAACATCCATAGTCTCTTAAGTCATGTCCTGTAGAAACTTTAGATTTGGTACCAAGGGTGTATCCATTGCCTGGCATCTTCACCTTACATAGTAAGTCCAAACATTTAACCTCTAGTACAGTTGTACTTTTTTGCATGCTTCCTTCACCATTGAATCGATCTTGTCCTCTGTGTAGTCACCAATGCAAATAGAATCAACATTGCATTTCCACATGAGATACCTATCCCATGCTTTTCTTTTCTCCAACACTTATCTCTCTTATTTTCTCGAGCCCTCCTGTGAGGGAGTTAAGCCCAATCCCTCTCTAATACCATGTTGATTTTTCATAAGAGATGATATTTTATGTGAATGAATGAATATATTATTACAATGATGAGTGTTCTATATATAAAGAACATATGGTGACCATGGTGACCATCCATGAAGAGATGTGTTGCTTGGGTAATAAATATATTTGTACTTTATATTATGCTTTATGCTTTATGCTTTATTATATTGCTTAATAATTAATAATCTCATTATTAATTATCAATCTAGTAGAATGATTGTCCAATGTTTCCCAAACATCAACACTATCTTGAGCTCCCCTCCACTAGTCACATACCTCAAATACACCAAAGAATGTTGAGAAAACTCACATTTCTTGAGATTAGCCAAAAAATGGTGCTTTTTAAAAGTGTCTAACACTTACATAAGATGTGAGATGTGCTCCTCCCATGTAGTACTATAAACTAGTATATCATCCAAATAAACAATAACAAATGAATCTAGAAAAGGGCATAAAACATCATTCATTAGTCTCATAAATGTAGTTAGATGTGTTGCATAAACCAAATGGCATAAGAAACCACTTATACAAACTTTGCCTCATTTTGAAGGTAGTCTTCCATGTATCTTCTTCTTTGACTCATACATGGTGATATCTTGATTTCAAATCCTTATTAGTGAAATACTTGGCATGTTGCAGTTGTTCCAATAGATCATCGATCCTTGGCAGGGGGTATTGATTCTTCAGTGCAATCTTGTTTAATGCCCTATAAGAGATACACATTCTCCAAGTCACATCCTTCTTGGGCATAATTATGATGGGTGGCCCATAAGGTGAGGTACTTGGTCGAATCACACCTTGTTTCGACAACTGTTGCAACTTCTTCTTCACTTCATTTGCTTCAAGAATGAACTGTCTATACAACCCAATATTCGACAACAGGGAGTCTGACAATAATTGTATTTCCTAATCCACTTCCCTCTTAGGTGGTATCCCTTTAGGCTCCTAGAACACTCCTTTGTATGCCTATAGAAACTCCTCCAATTGCTATTTCTTCTCTTTAGTACACCCCTCTAGGGATTCCTTCACTCTCATTGACTCATCATCAGACTAATTTTCTCTTAAGAAAATAAAAACGTATTTCTTACTAGAAATAATCAACTTCTTATCTTGGTTGGAACTTACCAATGAGATATTTGACTTGCCTTTACGTGCGTTGATGATGTAGGACTTCCCATCCTTGATTAGTTGGTATTGGTTGGATCTTTTCATGAAGATTGCATCCCTCATATACATGTAAGGGATTCCAAACACTACTCCACATACAACAAGGGGTACTACATCCAATTCCACTTCATCAATAAAATCAACTCTTATAGAAAATTTAATCTTACACTATTTTGTTACCTTTATCTCTGCATCCTTGTTTACCCAACCCAATGGCTAGGGTCTAGGATGATAATGAACCTCCAAATCAAGGTTTTTGAACAAATCCACTGCTACGATATTAGCCTGTGAGACAAAGTTGAACAAATCATCTATCTTGGTCTTCTTGACTTGAATCTTGATGTGGAAGAGCTTGGTCATCTCCTTCTCTTCCTAGTGATCAAGGCTACTCAAATTCACCTCCTTTTTCACAAATGTGTAGAAAATATTGTCATCAACATCCAAGCTACTTTCAACATGATTGCTTGAATATTTGGATAGAAGGTTATTTTTCTTTCCATCCTTCTTGTGATTCTTTGGGTTCAACTCAGGATGTAGTTTCCAACAATTTTCCTCGGTGTGGCCATCAATGCTACAATGATTGCAATGGTTATTGGGATATTTACATTGTTGTGCAGTGGATATTGTCTTATTATATTTTCTCCCTTTCCACTTCTTCTTCCCATCCTTGGAATGTTCCTGTTTCTCTTTCTTCTTCGAACCACATGGATGGCCCTTCTTTTGGCCTATGTTTTCCAAGAACTATTCCTATACACAAGCCCCATCCACTATCCTTGGCTTGAAGAGCATCACCTAATTTTGTAGATGACTGTGTAAACTCCCCATATACTTGAGGAGTACATCTGGGTTCTTGGGAGAGATACCCAACATGACGGCCATCTTTTTGAAATCAGTGGTGTACTCCTGTACACTATGCCCCTGTGTCTGCCTGAAGTAGTTCCACTAGATCTATAAGTCATCTACATACTCAATAGGGTAGAATTGGGACTTGATCAGGGGTTTTGAAGTCCCCCCATCTAGTTACTGGTAGATCACACTCCAACTTAAGTGTTTCTGTGTGGCTCTCTAACTTCAATCCAACAAATAAAATCTTTTGCTCTTTCTCTATATGGTGAATTCTAAAATGAAATTCTAGTTGTTGCAACTGATGGTTTCATTTTAATGCATCAATATCACCTTGGTATGGTTTTATGTCCACCTTTTGTTCCATCTTGAATAGGTATTGTGAAGGGTTCATGAGATTCAAACTCAACTTCTCTTTCTAGTATTCTTTATGTGACCCGTTTCTCGAGTCTTCCTAATCTTTCGATTTCCCCTCCGATATGTTCTATGAGTTAGAGCCTCCTTCATATTAAAAGGGTCCGATATTACTTGATAGAGATGCCATGAAGAGTTTCTTATTTTTACCGATGTTGACAACTTGTGCTTCCAACCGATAAAATCTCTCTTCTATTGGATCTCAAGGGTTATTATGAACAAACTCGTCCACCATGGATATGGTTTCTATGACTTTTATTTAAGTTGAATCCTGGATCGTACAAATTCCCAAAAATACCCAAAAGTAAAACCTCACTCTGATTCTGTTGGCACAGGGACAGACCCAGGGTTCAACACTACAACAACACACCAACAAAGCGCTAACTATCAGCCCTTTCGGCAACACCTGCAAAGCAGATGAAGTCTCACCTGAGGTAGAGCCAGGGGTGGTTGCAGGACTCAAGTGTCTGCAACCTTAGCTAGGACACAGATATGTGATTACAATACTTAATAAAACACTTAGAACCATCAGTTCCTCAATATACAATCAATAATCACTTTGCTGATAAAATAGGGCTTCCCGGCATTCACACTAATATAAAGTACTTAAGCACTTATCATCAATAGATAGGTAAGATCTAGTAGATCAAACGCTCAACACATTCATATATATCAGATCTAACGTTCTTATACATCATTATTACCAAGCATAAGAAGATATATCTAATCATTTCGAAGCACTTAGCAAAATAAGTCATAAACATTTTAAGACAAGCACAAATCAAGATAACACAGTGTTTACGTGGTTCAACCCTACCCTGGGGCTACGTCCACCAAATCTTCTTCTTTATTGTCTTCAGTCAATCAGTTACAAGCACAAATCCATCAAAACCCTTACTCCACACAGGACAAAAGATCTGCACAGCTCGCTAGATCCTTCTTCCATGCATTACATCACAAAGCCTTCTACAGTCTCGCACAAGGACTTGCACTCGGCTCTACAAGTCTTACACAAAATGCACAAAGCCCTTACAATCCATACTAGCACTTAGCCATTCATTTAGCACTTAGCACACCGACCTCTTCCTACCTCGCCTAGACATCTATTTATACTTTACAAAATAGGCCTAATCATGGGTAAACCCATGGGCCGACATCCCATTTCCGTTACATATTCCCCAAAACCCAAAAAGGACCCAAAAGTGGGCCGAGATCCCTTGATCTCCACTTAGTCTTCTGGTCCTCCTTCAACAGGCTATCGAAGTCCCAAAATAAATCACTATGACCAAGAATCTCCAAAGACTTGGTTAAGGGACAACAGGCCCCCAACACTCACCTGTGACACATCCCGAGTCACTCTGGTCTGATTAGTTCTTCCTTGAATGCCTTGATATTGACTCGAGTTGCTTCAACTTGCTGCATTGTTGTGGCCTCTTTCTTGACTAACTCTTGGATCACTGCATCATTTACTGGCCCTTTCAAGCACTATTCTACTGCGTTAATGACCTATTCTAGCTCTGCTCCTCAGCTTTCAACCTCTATGAATAATTGACATGTCTTATCTTGTACTGGTTGAAGTCGTTGAGAACCTTCCATCACTCTACTTTGAATCATATATTGGATCTGTTGTTGGGTGATGCGTTTCTCTTGAGACCTCTTCATTCTGTCTACAACTGAAAGGGATTTCAGCTGCACCTATAGTGTGTCTGCGTGCTACTTTGCTTTCTGGAGCTACGACTCCAATGCCTGCAACTCTGGGTTCTTAGTGAGGTTTTCATATGTCTGGGCGTTGTGGTTACTCAACTAATTGCACTCCAAGGCAAGAGATTTTAATCTGTCAACTGTGTTGCGGGCAATTGCTTCCCTTTGGCCTGTTACATCTTGAGGGGTCTCCTGCATAGTGTGGAGCTCCAAGTCCTCTATGCATTGCTAGAGTTGCTAGATTACTTCTTCAAGTTGTGCCACCTGTTGTGGAACTCACTCTTCGGTCTTTAATTCTATGACTGTGATAGAGTGAAGTTCTCTTTGAACCATTTCCTTGACTTCAATTTTCTCTACGAGCAACTGTTCCTTACTTTGTTGTAGTTGTGTTTTTTCTTCATCCCACTTTTCTTGTAGAGCAAGAATTTCCCGTTCTGCAGTACTGCATTGTTCTACAAGGTCTCCCTGTACTTGTGCCAAAGCCTGGGTGGCTTACGTTGTTTCTTCTTGAGCTCATTGAAGGCGAGATTTGACTGTATCAACGATGCAGTGGAGTTGAGCTGGCTCATCTCCCATTTCTGATGTTCCTGCTGACAGAGGCACAGTGGAGACTGCATGGCTAGATTGAAGTACTTGTTGCATCCCTTGGAGTTCAAACTTGATTCAACTGTATATCTCTTTCTGCTGAGCTTCTTGCTTCTCTGCTATCTCCAACAAAGCATCGTTCAGTGCTGCGACGATGAAGTCAAAGTCATCTGAGGTTAGGGTGGTCTGCATTTTGGTCATAGATGCTTTCGATTTCTTCCTAGAAGAAGGTTTTGGAGGGGAAACCTTCCTTTTCTTCGAGGAGTCCTCCTCATCTCTAGGCAGTGTAACCTCTCCTTTCTTTTGTTTAACTTATGCGCCATCTATCTCTCTGCCATCTCCTCCTTGATCTATTGAGATGGAAGATGGAAGCGGTTTTCATGGATGCACTATCTAAATCATGGACCTCTTTTGTCTTCTTTATCTTTCTAGGTCCGACTGTATCATGCACTGCTTTCAGACTGTCAATGTTAGACATCTCCATAGGGTTGGCTAGAAGGAGGAGGTCCACCGACTAGTCCTTGGTGATTTCTTCTAAGTCCTCCTCTGTCATCTTGTAGTAAGATTGAAGTTGCTTCTTGTGCTCGTCAGCGCGTGTTGTAATATAAATGAAATGGTGGTCCGCGATGAATTTCATTAAAGGCCAAAACCTGCAGAGAGTATTTGATGTGATGTGAGGCTCCGACTGGATAGCTAACTTTAGCTGATTGTAATATGTGTGGAATACAACATTTGGCTGCCATTGCTTGTTCATGTCACTGGAATACAACAGTTTACTGAACTTCATGGCCAGAGGTTCAAAGGGCTCCATGTCCAGGAAGGTCTCACCTTCTGGCATCTCCCATGCGATGAAAGAAATCATGATTAGAAGCCAATTGAAGTGGAACTCATATCCTTGATATTGCGCTTCCTTGCAGTCCAGTTCCAACTGGCTCACGAGATACTTCGACCAATTCATTTGTAGGCCCTCCGCGCACTTCCCTGTGAGGTTGACTACAAAGCCAATGACTTGGGTGGGTTGGTTCTTATGGACTACGTTTCTCATGATCAATTGACAGGCTAGGTGCACTGCACTGCTTTGGATAGAAGCTACCTTGTAGCCTCACATTCCTTTCTTGAAATTGTTGTAGGTGTCTTTTATCCTTTGAGCTAAAGCACGATCCATGGTTTTTCCAAGATAGATATCTTATGGGTCAGGACCTTGCATACTCAACCCTGTGATCTGATTGATCAATGTCAGTTCCACTGTGATATGGTGGTTTAACCACAAGTATCTGTCATGATAACATGATAACAACATCTTGACGCATGCATTCACTTCTTGGTTTCTTTCGAAGTGAGGAATCTTCATGATGTTGAGCAGTGTGGACTACGTGAGGTTATGGGTCCATGACTGAGGGACGATATTTGAATTCTTTCCTTTTGTCCTGGTCAATATGTGGGGCGAGCATGCTATAAACCTTCCTATCGCCGAGTCTGAATTCACTAAACTTCAACGTTGCTATCTTTTCTTGATCTGTGCAAACTATGCGTATCCCCTTCGGGAGGTACGTAGTGATCAATTCATACTCAAAGTATCTGGGCACACTATATCTATTTATTGCACCACTCAGAGGTGGTAGGTAGGTGGGAAATATGCTCGAAAACAACTTAGCATTCGTGAGATCGTTTCTGTGCTTAGTTTGCTTCTCATCTACAGGACGTGATGGTCCGACTCGAGTAGTGGACGGAGAGGCCGATAGTTCTCTCGTCAATGATGATTGTAGAACTATAAATAATCCTCTCTTTGACATGATTCTTTTAGCCATCAAGTCGAGGAGTACTTTTGTTACTAATTCTTTGACTACGGTGAGCTCGTCAAACATACGCGCTCATGATTAATGATATCGGGTTCACAATTAACTTAGATACTGCATTAGAATAAAAACAAGAGGGAAATGATCACTATGTACAATTCACTTGGTCCGCGGGTTCAAATTCTTGGTTTAGAAAAAGTGTTCTCCGTGCATGGCGCAATGGGATAAGTAGGCAACTCGACAATGGTTTGCTTGTAATCGGTATGAAGCCTCATTAACTCTTGTTTTTTCTGTTATGGCATGGTCCAACGGTCTAGTGTCAAGGTATAAATTCTTTTTGAACCATTCGGAGCGGAAGTCGAATGGATATATCGGTCCCAACGACTATATTGCTTCACCATGGCGAAGTGCCATGTGTTGTTGTTCTTATATCCCGGCGAAGCTCCAATTCTGCAAATTTTTTATCTACGAAGTTCCCTCTGGAACCTTCTGTAACTTTTCAAACTTAGATCTCTTCTTACTTAGCTTCCTATCCTTCATCCCAATGAGCTTCATCTCAGTAGTACTTTTCCCATCCTGATTCTTATCGTCTTTGGACATAGTCACTGCGCGTTGTTGAGACTCTCTCCTAGGACTCAGGGGTAACACCTCTTCTTTATCAGAGATAGGTACTTCAGCCTCCTATGAGTCTTATAATGTTTTTGTAGCTTTGAGATATGGGTTTCTAGTGTTAAATAGCTTCGATCTGTTATCATGTTCTTCAATCAAGTATACGATCCTTCTAGTCATGAAATCTTTTAACACTTGTCTCTTCAGCTCCAAAAATTCTTCTTCTTCTTTTCATATGGCTTGATCTCTTTCAATCCAAGGTTTCCCTAGTAACATGGTAAATGGGGCATGGTCCTCAATAAATTGAATAATCTCAAAATCTTCTTTTGTTGAAGTTCTATTTTCATTCATAGTTATTTGAGCGAGCCTCCCACACAAGTTTACGAGTTTTCCTCTAAATAACTCTATTCCTCCTAATGAAGGAATCATAACAGGCCTTCCTATAGCTTTCCAAGTTCTCTTTGTCATGATATTCACCTATTCTTCCTCGTCTAGAACACAGTCAATGTTGAAGTCTCCTATTCTTGCTTCGATGCATTCCTTTTTTTTAAATATCTCTAAGAATCTAAAATGTCAGTGGTCATTCAAGGTTTCTTTCATCAGTAGCAATACCTTCTCTGATTCTTTCTAGGGTTCTACCATAGCCTAAGTTTCTGGATCTGCCTTAGGGTTTTCTTGTCTTATGTTCATACTTTCAAGCTTATCAATCATTCTAGGGAAATCCAATACTTCATGGTCCATAGCTTTGCAACAAAGACAACTAGGTCTTCTCCTAGGGCATTCCTTCGTAATATGTCCCGATCTTCTGCAATGATAACAAAGGGTTAATCCTCTCTTTCTTTTAAATGATCCCCAACTTTTCTCTGTGTGTTAGGATCATGGTGGCTAACCTGCAAAACTTTCTTTCTAGGATCCTACATCCATTTGTTAGTCCAAATAGTCTTTCTATGCATATGTATAACATATCTTTCACTAAATCTATTCATATCAAGTCTTCCTTCATCTATTAATACCCTAGTTTTCAAGCTAGGAAAGACTTTATTAAACATACCTAGATCCATACTCTAGAAACAAAAATTTCCACTTATCATACTTCTACAAAGCACAAAGCTTCCAGATCTAAAACTTTTAATTATTCTTACCTTTATCAAAGAACAAAGCTTGCAAATATTACCTCTTTTAATCATATATTCTCACTTTTACCTTTCTTAGAGCACCAAGCTTCCAGATCTCGCTTCTTTCCTTTAGATCCGACCTCTTTTCTTCAGATCGGGCTTCCTTCTTACAGATTTGATCCAAAGTTACTCAAGCATTGCGAACAACACTTGTCTCGAGGGGAGGGGCATGTTAATCCATAATATTGGCTCATTACTCCTTAATTGGGGCATATTACATTAGTAATGTTATTTTATTTATGTCATATTTATTTCATTAGTTGTAATTATGCCTCCTAGTCTCCTATATATACCAAGGAGACATTTTCATTTCGAATAATTTTGGAATTGTACATTTATGTGGGCATGAGGTTTCCCCCTCGAAGAGGCTTATTATCTGAATTTCTCTCTTTTTCAAGGCGCTGAGTACTTATTCTGAGTTTTTTCTATGCTATATTGATATTTGGTTCTTAACATATGGTATAAGAGCTCAAGGCCTTGGGGTTTTGCTGCTACATCTGAGACACCTTGGCATTTTCACTATAAATTTTTTTATACAACATTTCAAAAGGAACGACTTAGAGGATATTTATTAGATGGATAAAGGTACTTTGTTTTAAAATTTCAGCTCCTGAGGCCTTATAATTTCAGATATACAACCTATGCAAGATAGGGTTCTGGACTCATCCTGAACTAAGTCATTGCGTAATTTTTGATATAAACGTTTTTATGTAAGCTTTCAGACCCTGACCTCCAAAGGATATTCACAGAAATTAGTAAGGTATCAGTGGTAAAATTTTTAGCTTCTGGGTCATCTTACATTTGTAGATACACCATGTGGAAGATAGGGTATCTGACTAGTCCTATTGACTAGTCTCTAGAAGGTGTTCCATGGAAAACAATCATAACTTCTTCCTAGAGTATCCAAATTGAGTGAGACTGATTGCATTGGATAGTGGACAGTCTGTAGTATTACTGGTACGCGTTTCATAATTTTATATCAATTATTTTGTGTGGGGAACACTATACAAGTGACATCTCTCGGAAAGGCCAAAAATCAGCAAGTTGTGGGGAAGTTACCGTAAATTCCACTAGGCACATCCAATTTTGATCAGACCTATGGAATTGAAGAGAAGAAATATCATAGAAATAAAAAAAATAAAGTTTCATACCTAGAAGGGCCAAAACTTTGGAGATACAGTAGAAGAAATATTGTCTAGTAGAACCACCTCAAAATCAAGGTTCAAAAGTGATACTTGGTCAACATGCCACCCAAAAAGGGAACTTCTACACCAAATAAGCCTCCGGATAATCCTACATAGACTCTTGATGAAGTTGAAGAAATGCATAGGGACATAGATGATTTACAAAATAAGACAGTATCAAAAGATGAACTACAAGAGATGATGGAGGGTTTAAAAGGGGAGATCATGGAAGGATTGAAAAATTTCATAATAGAGAGGACACCTGAAAGTGAAAATGTATCCCATGAAATTCATGATGAGGACACA
>SNQJ01S0020496.1:48699-69494 GCA_010110895.2 Picea sitchensis | reverse complement strand
CATTTCTTACCCTCCTTTCAAAAAATGGTGCTATCGATAGAACCATCTTTTGAAATGGGGGTAAACAATGTGACCTCTAAAAAATGAGAACTCTAGAGAGTTCTCATTAAGGTGGTAACTTTGTTAAGTGCAACTTTGCAAAGTGATACAAAGTCGATAAAGGTCTAAGGAATAGTAGGGGAATATTAGTATTCAGTTGCTATATATTTTCATTGGTTTGCAAAGGAAAATCAATAGATCTATTCACATAAAGAAAGAAGCCANTAGAGGTCACATTTCTTACCCTCCTTTCAAAAAATGGTGCTATCGATAGAACCATCTTTTGAAATGGGGGTAAACAATGTGACCTCTAAAAAATGAGAACTCTAGAGAGTTCTCATTAAGGTGGTAACCTTGTTAAGTGCAACTTTGCAAAGTGATACAAAGTCGATAAAGGTCTAAGGAATAGTAGGGGAATATTAGTATTCAGTTGCTATATATTTTCATTGGTTTGCAAAGGAAAATCAATAGATCTATTCACATAAAGAAAGAAGCCACTAGGTGATAAATTTCATTGCATGCATAGGGAGTTAATAAGAACTCCATATCCTTGAACATAGAAATATAGTGAAGGATAAAAATATTTTTGCAAGAGAAAGAAATTGATATCATGAGATGAGGTGTGACTCACAGATTTGATGACTCATCTCTATATTAAAGCATAGGGATGTAGGAAGAAGGAATTTTTAGATATGATCTAACAAATTTTGTTTAATGGTACTGAAAGGAAGAAGGTTACCTATGTTATCATAGTGTGAAACAAAAAAATAGGGTACACACACAAACGAAGGATGTGTAGCGTTCCATTTCGACCAGAGTGGTCTTGAGTTGCCAAGCAATGCTTCACAGGGAATCACTCAATGAATTAAAGAGAAATATTTAAAATTGAGAAAAACCATGGACCGAAAAGAGTATTAGAAATATGACACAGACAAATATTTCAGAGTGTTGAAGTGCCAATAAATGATAATGTCATTTAAAGACCAGTTTGGTCAAGGAAATGGGGAGTGGCTAATAAGATTGCAATGCTAATGCTCAACTAGAGTAGTGCATGTTACAACACTATGAATATTGAAAATTATAATGAAAATATGTTGGGGCAGGTTTTCTTTGAATAAAGGAGGAAGTTGTGAGATGACAACACTAGTGGTTCTAGTGGTTGGAGATGTAGAATGGCCAAGTGGGGCTTGGCCAAAAGGTTCAAAATAGGGGCCAATGGTGAAGATTTGAGAAGAATGGTAGTGTAGAGGGAAGCAAGGTTCTACATAAATTCAAGGTCAACCATCTACAAGAAGAACCACATAATTAAATTAATTATGAAATAGATATGCATTACAATGCATGATAGAATTGATGCACGATGCATACAATAAAGATTGAATGCATTTACATGAAATAGGAATGACACTTACGATTAATGTTTAATGCATAGTGATGTGCACTTGTGCATGTGGACATGCCTAAACATGCTTGTGGCATGCTTATATACTAAGAATGGTCTATTGCTATGTGTGAATAATGATGACATGATACTTGAATATGTCTCATGATGGATTGTGTATCGAGGAAAAATGTTGATAACATGGATGAAAATGATGTTGTTTCTGTATGTAAAATCCATCCATATGAAGACAAAGGATTATGGTGATATGTTGATAAAAGATTGGTAAAAGGATCTTGTGAGATTATACAAAATATCAATTGATAAGGTAACATCAAGTAAGGTAATAACAACCATGCAACTATGTGTTTGGGTTATTTGTGATGCGTAAATGAGGAAGGGAATCAACGTAATAATTCTCTCAGTTAAGTTCTTAGTATTTGAATTGATGTAAAGGTGAGAGGCCTTGAGTATGCAAATATTAATTGTTGCTTGAATGAATTTATGATAAATTTAATTGCATATTGTGCTATATTGGTTATGAGATCATAATCAGGTCAAGTCAGAAGACATTATTCCTGTTATCATAATGAATTCCATTAAATATGGCCATGTGTGAGGCAATAAAATGGCTGGAAATGGAAGGGCTATAGCGCCATGCAAGTGCATAATAGTTTTCCCCTATATAATCAATGTTTGGAATGGACTGCAACCTCTTTGTCCACACCAAATATCACTAAGGAGGATGTTCCTAGTTTTTTGTATGAGTTGAAGAGGAAGGTATCTGAATAATCAGAGAAGTAATTGGGGAATATTTTGGATGATGTTTTAAAACATGGGCCATACCTTCCAACTCACATGGTGTAATACATGACATGGATGTAAGGTATTCTTGAGTCAATGCAAGGATGCATTAGGTAGATGTGGCCATGATTATTGGTACATTTGTTTGATTTATTGGTAAAGTTTGATTGCATTATGAAAAGCTTGATATGTTGATAATGCATGTACAATTAATGACAATTGCATTCTAGATAATATGATTAATGGTTGATTTCCATTTTTAATGTGAGTAATGGATAGAAATGATTGAATTGCTAGTAAATTACAATTTTGATATCATTTCATGAACTATTAAAAATGTGCATGAGTGCTAACAATCTTGTTTGGCTACGAGAATGTTGAGGAAATTTTATGTAGAGTATTCTTGGATAAGGAAATGATGTAATCCCATAAGATATAGTGATATACACACATGCAAGAGTCAAACATGATTATAGGAAATATCATGTCCGAGAAATTTTATTTTTTTCGGTATAAAATTGTTTTGATAAATTAGCAATTGAATTTTTTATGACATGCTAAAAATTTGTTGGTCGCATGGAAATTGATAAAATTTCAAGGGAAATGGTATTGTATATGGAAATATGTAATCCATAAGGAATATTGATATCCGCTGCTGCAAGATCCAAACAATTATGAGCAAAAAACTCATGTTGGGGAAATTTTGTTTTCCCGTGTAAAACTAATTTGAAATTCTATAATTGAAAATTGTATGACAATGACTCATATTGAATGTATGCCTATGATGAAGATGGGATGTTTGTCATTGGTTATACATTTCTAGTGGAAGTCTAGTATCAAGTTGGAAATTTGACTGCGTAAGAATTCCTTGGAAAATGATGGATCGCTTGAAGAAGTTTATAAAAATGAAAGGGATTTCTGAGCCAAGAGGGTGAGTACAAAAAGAATAAGAAAGTTGTCCAAATTTTAAAAGAACCAGGATGTCAGACCTTAAGAGTGAACTCTTGTGTGGGATTTTCACTATCAAAGAACCAGGTTATTAGGCCTAAAGAGTGGAATCATGTGTGGGAGTTGCGCTCTCGAAGAACTAGGTTGACAGGCGTGAAGAGTGAACTCCTCTAAGAGTTGCGCTAAAGTGGTAAGGTTGTTGTTGGTTATTTTCGGGTATTTCTTCCTAGTAGTGAGTCCCTTGAGATCCCAGTAGTGACATTCCTAATTACATATTCCACTGATACATTGATAAACAAATGGTGTATCATGATGGAATGACAAAGGTGAAAGGGACACATTCCTTGGGTCAACCCTAATAACAAAATGGGACACCCACTGGAATACAAGCAGTGAAGGGATACATTCCTTGGGTTGGGTGGGTCAAGAGGAAGAGAGATAGTGGAAATTGGATAGTTGTAGGAGAATTCTAGTGGTTTATATATATGTTTTTGTTTAGGGTACCTCTGTAACTATGTTTTGGGGGCCATAGTGCCTATGTATTTATATTTAGGTTAAGATGCATGTGTGATTTTTGGTTTGGAGAGACTATATGTTGATTAAAGGCTAGAGAACTTAGCATTCTAATTGTATGTCCATCGTAGCATGTTGTGCACTAAGGACAATGAAAAAATAAGTGGTAGGGGAATGTAACATCAACAATTTTAATCTCCTTGAATTATAATGTAATTGTATAAATGTCAATTAGGTTGTTGAGTCGATGTGTTGGGGAAAAGAGCTTGCATTGATTTAATATGGATAGGGGATGAATTGTATATTATGTGCATTGAATAATTAATAAAATTAGTAAGCATTGACTGTGATAAGATATGAAGAATAATGCGGGGCTATGTTTCCACAATACATAGGGGGGTCAAAGGGGTAATTATTCATGGGTAATTAACTTCCTTTAATAAAAGTGGAATCTATTTTTTTATTTGAGTAACATATGTGCCTTTTAAGCCATAGAAAACATTCTAGATGAAATATACATCACCTCATATTTCCTACGAGTCCTCCTGAGTACAATTTGGGGCTCAGGATATCAAGATATGACCTCGGGAAGTTGAGGTTCCAAGCAGATGTATGATTAAACCATATAAATAAAGCTGAATTTTCTTTCAATTTGTGAGAGAATCATGGCTAACTTCATCTCTTCAAACCTGTTCCACCATATTCCTCATTAAATTTCCTTTCCAATGAGCTAAAGTTTTCCCCAAACAGACACCCGGATCGCGAGTTATGAACTTCTCAAGATCATTGCTCAGTAGTCGTCCATCAATTTCATGAGTTAATCCTAGCCCTTGATCTAACTTTTTCCACTCCATTTAAATTTTGTCTTTTTCCTTTAAATTGATATCCCACATTAATTGTGGTCAAGATTTTTTAAGTGTTCATAATGAAAATTTTACCATAGCACTCATGTGGAATAAAGAAGACTATAGAGACTTTAGTGTAGCTCTCGTGCCTTAGGAAAATTTCATGAATTAATAAAATTTTGATGACCCAGTTAGTGTCCAGTCATAACTCAGTCAGTTCCCATGTCATCGCCATGTGTCACCCATGGGTTGGTCCATGTCATCACCACATGTTATTATGGTATTGGTCCACCTCACCACCACATTTTGTTTGAGGATATGTCGATGTCATCACCACATGTCCCAATATGGTAGGTCCATGAAAAGGGGGAAGAAACTTAAGAAAGGAAATAATATTGAAAAATTAAATGAAGGGTTTGTGGAGTTACGAGAATGCAAAGGTAAAGGAGGTAGGTGAGGGGATAGAAAATGGTAAAAATGACTAAGTATGAGGTGAAAAATTGGAATGGAGAGTACATATTAGTGAAAGTGGACGTGCAGACTATGCACATGGATATGAGGAAGAGTAAGGAGGTTTTCTCCAAAATTAAAATTATGGCTAAGTATGAAAAACTATGAAAAGTGAAAAGTGGGATGGTATGTAGCTCCGCATCCACGTTTCTTGAATTTGGCTAAGTGATGGAAGAGTAAAACATGCTAAGTGATGGGGAAGTATATAATGGAATTACATGAAATATGGTACATGAAAATAAGAAAATGGAAATGAAATATGGAAAAGCAAAATGGAAAATAAAAATGGAAAAATGGAAAAAGGAAAATGAAAATGAATTACAAGAATGAAGTAGAAAATGGAAATGAATTACAGGAATGAGTGTACAAATTGTTAGAATATAGAAATGGAAAATGGAAATAGGAAAAAGGAAATGGGAAAAGTAAAATGGTAATTATTAAATGGAAAATGAAAATGGAAATGGAAAATGAATTATGAAAATAATGTGGAAATGAATTATGAAAATGACTAAGTGGTGGGTATTATGAAAATTAATTAAGTGGATAATGGAAAATGAAAATAGGCTAAGTATGAAAATGTGTTAAGTATGGAGGATAGTGAGGAGAGAGAGTGGAGTGGAAAGAACAAAAAATTACTAAGTATAAAGTGTGTAGAGTGGAGAATGAAGAAAATAGGAAAATGGATAAGTATGGGACAAGGTCATTATGAAGGTCACGAAAGTGAGGAGGCAATTCTATATAACACACGACTGCGGACCTAGAGATGTATGGACAAAGGGTGAGGAGGTCCACATCAAAATGAGAAATACGACTAAGGGAAATGGGGTGAGTGATCCCACAAAGAATATGAGACTAAGTATGGCATCAAGAACTAAGAAAATGAGACTAAGTGTGGTTCCAATAATCTAATCTAGTTTCCAAGAAAAGCTTAGTTATGATAAAAATTAACTATGTTGCACATGGAAAAATTACTCTTCGGGTGATCGGACAAAAATATGGATATCTTGGTCATACAAACTCGGATTTCGAATCTGAAAAATGCTTTAAAAAGATGAGAATGAGGGCTACACTATTGGAATACTGAGAGGGGTTACGAGGGGTGAATCATTATGAGCACCTTTTACCACTTCCAGTCACAATATATAAACTTCAAATTTATCAACACTATATCATTTATGATTGCATTCAATGTATCATGAGCATATAACCATAAGAAGTATCATCACATCAAATAACCACATGCATAGTACACCGAAATTTACGTGGAAACCCAAATGGGAGAAAACCAAGGAATGATTTCTTATATATATATATATATATATAGGAAGAACCAACTTCCAAATTCTCCAGCACCAACTAGAAGGAGGAACCAACCCCCCGATTTACATACACCAAACTGAATGAAGCTAAAACTCCATGAATTCTTTGGCACCAACCAGAAGGAGGCACCAACCCCTTGATTTACATGCACCAACCTGAAGGAAGAACCAACTCCTTGATTTATCCGACACCAACCGAAAGGAGGATACAAACCCCTTTCCTTGCCACATCCTATCACCCTAAAATATAAGTGTAGATTCATTGTCACTACTATTGATCAACCTGTAACTGCCACTATCACTGATACATCAACCAACCTGTCATTGTCACATCAACTAACTTGTCATTGTCACTATCACATAATCCAATCTGTCACTGTCACATCAACCAAATTGTCACTGCCATGGTCACATCAACCTACTTGTCACTGTCACTGTCACATCAACCAACCTATCACTGCCAATGTCGCAGATATACCATCATCAAAAAAATATAACCATATCCACTCACATGGATACCAAAACCATTACCATACCATGTTCATCAACCATGTACCATATCATGTACATCAACCATGTATATCAACTTGTACCATACCATGTACATCAACCATGCGTATTAATCATTAACTATGTACATCAACCATGTACCACAACCCATACCATATCGTGTACATCAACCTGTACCATACCATGTACATCAACCATACACATTAATCATCAACCTTGTACATCAACCATGTACCACAACTTGTACCATACCATGTACATCGGCCTATGCCATACCATATACATCAAGCATGTACCATGTATCCAAGATGTGTCCATGTCTCAACAATATGCCTTAAGCATGTGATAAAATCACCATGACATATACCAAACCAAATACCAATATAGCCAAGATATAGTTCTAACAATGTATCATATCATCACAAAGGTATAACATATCATGCGAAACCATCATCAAGACATTCCCCAAGGATGCACCATAAACATAACCCTCAATAACATATGTAAATCATACCTCTAATCATATAGCAGACCTGATCCACAAAATTACAGACCAATATCCCTTCCTCAACTTCAACAACAAGAGAATAACATCTTGATCAAACTTTACCTCAGTCTCGTGAGACTAGTTTTCAGATTAATCACAAACCCGAACTTTCAACAAGAATAATTCCATACTTCTAACAAAAAAAGGTCTAAAATTGTGATCACATATAATCTGAGATCTTTCTTCCATCTCCTAAAAATTTCGGGTTCTAAAACTTCTCAGAAAAAAAAATTATAGTGCAAATGGAAAACCTTCCTAATTTTAATCCTATTCTGGAGAGAAAACTTGTACAACATGCCACGTGATAAATGTTTGACATATGATTCTGAAATGCACACAAGAGATACTAAATATTTTTATATTTCCACTGAAATTGGGATCCTCTATGAAGAAGTTATGATTGTTTTACCTGGAACACTTGTTTAAGACTAGTTTCAAGAGTAGTTCAAAAACCCTCTTTTCCACAGAGTGTATCTCCAAAAATGAAATGAACCAGTAGCATAAATTTTTACCGCAAGTTACTTGACATGTCATATCAACTTCCTCCAATTTTCTCTATTTGAATCATTCTATAAAACAAGTTATAGTGAAAATGGTAATCTGACCTTTAAATAACATACCTTAGAACACATCATCACAAGAATTCATCCTCCCTTAGAATTTATCCTTTATTTACTTCATATTCCCTCTAAAATTCACCTCATATATCCTTGATTACCTCAGATAAGAATCACTTACTCACATAGAATATATTTAATAGAATGTGTGTGTGAATGTACTTATGAGTGACTTCTTGAGGTCTATATATACTTTTTCTAAGTAACCTATTTCCTTAACTTTAGGGATTCTTGAACTTTCTTGTTACAATCACTTTACCCTTTCATTAATGACTTGCAATCAATTAGGGGCTTCTTAAGACATATTTGGGGCTTCCATAGGGGCTTCTTAACCCATATTTGGGGCTTCAAACTTCATGACCTCATAACTCCTCAAACGTGAGGAACTACGTGACGTTCCACCTACCTTTGGAAACAAAATGATGAGGACTATCCATATAAGAGTGTGTTACCTGCATTTACATTGTCCTTCATGTTCTTATTACTAAAAAATATTCAGTATTCATGACCAAACTTGCGGGTTTCTTGTAGACTTCTTCAAAGCGTCTTCCCATGAGCGCAATAATTAGAGATATGCCATTTGGGGACCACTTTGGAGACTTATCCAAATACATCGATCACATATGTTGACATCAATGACAACCACTTCTTATTGACATCAATGACAACCAACTATATAAGAAAATCAATGACACCCAGGTATCCAAAAATATCCCCCTTTGGCATTGATGGAAACACTCATACTCCAACGGTCATACTCCACATATGACCAATAATCCTCCGATGTTTCTCTCGACATGTTTCTCTTCCCCTTTTACATCAATGGAAAAGTGTATCTCTACTTGGTGTTGCTCCCCCTGTCTTCATGCTTCTAATATTTATCTTTTGATCTATGTCTTTCTCCCCTTTTGAAAATATGGGTAAAAGGATAAATCCCCCTATCGGTATACCTCCACTGAAAAATATCTCTCTAACTTCATGTTCTTCCCTTATCTTCATGCTTCTAATATTTTCTTTCATGATCTATTTCTATGAAAATTTCTATCCCTTTACTTCTCTACACGATGTGGTATAAATAAATGTGGTACTTTCTATTTTTATGAGGAAAATCACTCTATGGCATGGGGTAAACCTCAACAGAAGGAAATGACTATAGAAATCAACTCTAATCTCAAGTATGCTATATAAAAAAACGTGCTAACAAGACAAGATAAATAACCTACCTCGTCAAGACGTTCGATGAAGTCCATCGTTGAGCACTCGACTCAAAGCTATACACCTACAACTTGTCCTCAACAAGCAAGATACGCAAGGATATGGTGATAATATACAAATTTAGCACATATAATAGCATAATCCATCAATATTCATAACAAATGTGTGCATGGAATAACAATTCAAATATTCACAAGACATCAATTCGACGAGAAAAGAGTATTTCTATTAGAATATGATCAACAAAAGTGTATGAATAACAAAATTTTTTGTCGGCACATATTGGAACCGAGAAACTAAGTCCCTTCCAATTGGGCCTCCACCACTTCAATCCTCCACTAAAGGCAAGCTCATATTAGAGAGACAATGAGGTTCTCCATCAAATAGGGAAGAGCTTGGGGGATGAACAATGTGTTCAAACTTAAAAGGACAAAGGGATGCAGACACAATATGAAGTGAATAATTTATCTAGAGTAACTTTTCTCTCAAAGTTCAATTATTCTTCTCTCTTCCATGGCTCGGATATGGCCCATTTATAGACTTCAAAGGGAACCGAAGGGTCGATTCAGAACGTTTCCAGAATATCGAAGGTCAAGGATCATGTATCTCGTGATGTGACATGGAAACCCAACACCATTTTTTTTTTATTTTGGGCACAAAACCCGATGTACGTGGGTTGTAATGGTGAAACATGTGTATACACATGTTGTATATGTGTTATGGCGTGTATATGTGGAAAAATACAATTTTTAGCTCTAGGATTTGCAAAAAGGGACTTCAAGTCTGCATAGGGAAATGGAAAAGGTTTTTTCAACAAGTTGCATGGGGTAAGGAAAATATTGCTATAACAGATGCCCCCTAATGTTTGAGGTCAGAGGAGTATCTGTGATGGCTGAAATACATTATAATTCCCAGAAGTAGAGTAATGGAGACCCAACTGGATGAACTAGTTTCTCATAAGAATATTACAATCCATAATGACTTTGTACACATGGCTTCCAATTTTAATTACACTGCAAATCCATGTGGAAATATACCAAACAATTGTTCATGGACATGAATAGGCAATACAAAAGTAGATACATGCCATAAGGTGTCATAGTCATGAACAAGACCGAGTGAAAACCAATCTAAAAACCAATCTGAAGATATTTGTATACAATGGAGTACAATTCGATCTCCCATGATCACTGAAGTCATATAGGTACTGGTCTAATGAATGATAGCAACAACTCAGGAAAGCTCTGACTATGAATTGATGTCTTCAAGTCTTCTAGACGATCCACCAAAGGTGAAAGTCTACATCATGTGAATAAAGGATTTGAGGTCAAACATAATGAGACTTCTTTTGATTATCGATCATTAAGGTATATCGTTAACAAACCCGAGACAACCTATCGATAATGAAAGTAGGTATCAAGGCACCGAGTACATTCTTACAAGTGTGAATAAAGGTGTTGAGGTTGAACACTTGAAGAATCCATTGATTAGGACACATTGATGTATTCCCAACTGTCGATGGCGAGAGAACCTGCCACTGATGACTGCAAGCATCTAGGTACTCATAGGACTCTAGGCATCATTTCCAGAATAGATGAGTTGAATTCGATGGAAGGAGACCCGCTGAAAGGAGAGAATTAAGGCATCTCTCATCAATCATCACGATGTACAAAGTAGTATCTTGATGATTTGGAGGAAATAGGAAAAATAACCTCTTCATGAACCAATGACCCTGTTTGTCTTTCACATGCACTAGGTGCAAGAAGTGCACGAAAAAGACCCTCTAAATAAAAACCAATAAGGAAAAATTCCAACAAAGGATAGGAAACCACCAATAAGTCTAATGGAATCCAAGGCACTGCACGAATCCCAATATGTGAATATATTTCTTTCCATCAAACACAAGGGAAACCCCCTCATCAACGACCTATGAGGAGATTTCGACTGTTGGGTTCAATATTACCTACCCATAAGGGAAGTAGGACCAGGGTGCACGGTAGGACTAAAACTTAATGTAACTCTGAGACACACTGAGGGTATGGTTGACATGAAAAGTCAAGAGTTATAAGAAATGGCTGACACAGGATAATAGACATCCTTTGAACAAGATCATGAGACATATGGATGACTCTTCCAACATAGAATCAATGATGAAACTTTGTGATGTAGGAGGCACCAATAAAACTATCCATAGGGACTAGAAGAGTAACCAATCAAAGGATTAAACTCTAAGTAACGAGCTCATCTTCCTAAGGTCATGCTAAACCCAAAATTTTGATGACAAGTGGACTCAAAAGTTTGTGCTCTATTCAAAGGGGACATGACTACTGCCAACATGAGATAATTTTCTTTTCCTGCCCATCCTTTTTTGTTTTTTCATAGTCAAATGAATGCTATGATACAGAGGCCGAAACGAGTTTCATGAGTAAGCAACTAGTTCCAATAGTGGAACATACCTATGCTCAATGCAAGGAGGTCCATGCATGATATGGACACTCGAGGGAATGTTTCCTCTTGGGGTATAGGGTTTCAAGACAAAGGATATAAACAAGGCTCTGCTTGGCTGATGATGCAAACTGCTGAGGTGATAGGCTTATAATGTGAAAGTGAGAACTAGAAATAAGATCAATACTGCAAGCAAGAGAATGAGATGTAATTACAACTTAACTCCAAAGAATGTCCTTTTTTCGTAAATTTAGTCTACTTGGTCCGAAAAAGGGTTAAACCTACACCAAATAGACGTCCTTTCAGATCCAATTTAGGAGTGTGAAAGAGACAAGTTCACTTGGAAATATTTTAGTTTTTTTAGAGAGTCGGAAAAGAGCTTAAACAAGACTCGGTGGGAGTCCCATAGGTATAGGTCAGCATGCTTATGAGTAAGAAATGAGGTTCGAACGCCAAGACATATTAGTAATAAGGGACTCTCACTCCTACATAAAAATATTTGCATGGGCACTAAATGGTACAGAGGTTTTAACTAGGGCACCCATGTTTGGTAAGTCTCTACCATTCAATAACGAAACTTCTATTAGCAATAAGGAGGTTTTGTGTCGCTAGTAAATGGGTTTGTACCTAACGCATATGGATCACAGTAATAGGATAGTGAAAAATTCAGGAATGGATGGACAACCTATCCTATATGTTGGTCAAATAAATATACCTGCCAAAGTCATGAACGGGTGGAAAAATACTAGAACCGCAAGAATCCTTGGACAAAACAACTCCTTCCACTGCACTATTAGTCTATTTAGGTAAAAAATTAAGCAAAACTATGCAAAGTGGCTAATTTTTTTTCTATAAATAGTAAAAATATAACCAATTTACCATATCATTTTTTTTTTTACCCAAATAGTGCATTTTGGACCAAATTGTCCCTGATCTTCAACTGCCAATTGTGGGAGCAACGAGTGGTGGAATTGAAAACCGTCTGGACCATGTAAGTCTTTTTTCCCTTCTCTTCATTTCTATTGGTTTAAAATTTTAATTTAGGCTTCAATTTTTTAGTATTTTAAGGTGTAAATTAGAAACTAGGGTGTACACAGGTTGTAGATCATCGGGTCATGTACACGTAGTCCTATACACAATTGCTATCAAAAAATATCGTTTATATGCAACTGTGTAAACTAGAGATCGCGTACAAGTCCGTGAGTTGATTTTTTTAAATGATATTGACTCAAAATTTGATTTTAAGCTTACAATATGGTGCTAGAGTGGAGAGAAAGAGAGCATGAAGAGGTTGATGTGGCAGTAGAAAGAGACCCGCAAGCCAAAAATGGAATTAAGGAGATGAGGGATATATAAATTTTGGGATCTCAAAGCCATGAGGACTCAAGTGAGATTTCCATATGCTAGTGAACTACTAGGATCCATATACAGAGGCCTTCAACCACGATGGGAAACCATTGAGGATAGAATTCGAGGACATATAATTTTTGAAAAGATTATCACGTCGGGGTGAGGTGGTGAACCTCAAAGCCCAGGGAGCTCAGAGTGGCATGAATATAAAGGACTACATAGCCACTCACTGCGTTGCAAGGACCGAGAAGGTAGGGATCCAACTACTGATTAGAGAGATCAACAACTTGAGTCTCAACATAATTTTCCTAGTTTTGACAGGGATCACAAGGTCAACCTCATTGTATCAGGAATCAAGGCCACTTATGTTCTACTCGATGGAGTGATTGTGACCCACGGTTTATGACTGGTGGACCTCACTGTTGGCCAACATGAAGAGACAACTAACATACTTCAAACAAGGTAGAAAGAGAAACTTTGGGTTTGCATCTAACTTATGTAGTTTTTTCTTCGAGAAGGTTCCAAGCTTGGACCCTAGAGTTGATATTGTTCAACATAAACGTCACGATCCATCCATGGCATGATGGATAGAGGTGATGAGGTGGTTAGGGGGTGGTAGGGTACCAACACCCTACGACGACGAGTTTTTATTCTGGTGCCATCGGAAGGTGATATCTCTGGACGACTACCCATATGCAAGGATCGATTTTAGAGGAGATCTGGACATGCCATTACCACCAGGTTCCACCTACAAAGACATAGGTATGATTTTTTTTTTAAATATTTCATTTTTTTGTATTTTTGTAAAATAAAAACAAAAATACTTTTGGATGATTTCAAGTACTAACTTAAACATGTTACGTAGATGTGAGTCCACGAGGACTATATGGACTCCCACAACATTGGTGGAGACACTGAGGGGATGAGCCAGCAGGATTGGACGTAGAGAGAGTGCTTCAAAACCTGCAAGGAAACCTGTCTCGTTTGACGCAAATAATTCCCATGGTTCAAGTAGAGGATCTGTCGGAGGCGATGCAACAACACGTGGTGGGTGTGCCCCATTCTTGGGTGTGACTCTTTCGACGTCTCACAAACGTCGTACTAAATTATTATGACACACATCCGATGCCACATGCATATATGTCGTGGTTACTGTATTGATTGGCCATATATGTATTTTGAGGGTGTGATCCCCAATTTTGTACTATGACACCATATTTTTTGGAGAGATGAAATATAAAAAACATTGGTCTTCAAATTTACTTATATTACAATGTGTACATTGGTGAATGTGTTTTCTTACAAAAGTCATACCTATAGGAATCATCGGAGTAGAGTAGGGTCTCGCACATGGTAACTTCCATTCAACTGAAATACTACTAAATGGGAGTCTAGACGAACTTCTAAAGAACAAATACCATGTGAAACAACATCGTTTAAAAGATCTATAATGACGATATTTTTGACTACATTATTCATTGATGGCCCTAGACAAATTCCACCTGAAGACACCAGTTGACCCTCGGGTGAGTAAACGACCCAAGTGGTGGAAGCCAAGTTCCATGTATGACAACTGGCATCGTCTAAGAATCCTAAGTAAACTGAAGACTCCGTTGACATATTCCAACCAAGGGAAAACTTGATAAGAAAGACGATGAGACAAAGGAAAAGACATATATACCCTAAAATACATTAGTATACAAAGAGTTACTCCCAATATTGGGACTCAAGCGTAATATCTTTTCAAGTAGAGCCCATTCCTGGGCTTAGCCATCATATTCACTTCCTAATATTCTAATTCATAGGCTCATTTTTCTAAGACACGTCGCACGATATAAGGACCATGCCACATGGGGATGAACTTTCTTTCCCCCAGTGTTTCTTTGGCTTGGTCATACAAGAGGACCAAGTCACCCTCAACGTACTGTCGAGGACAGATAGACTTATCATACTGGACCTTGACACACAATTTATTCACTTCAATAGCCATAGAGGCATCTCATCGTTGCTCATCTAGGCTCTCTAGGTGTATGAGGTGTTCTTTGAGATCAGAAGTGTCAGGTAGGAGCTTAACTACAAGTCTAGGGAAAGGGTCAATTCCTGACGACCAAGCGAATGACTGAATTTCTTTAGGTGAACATCTCACGTCAATATATACATTTTCAACTTTACCAGGAATACAAGATATATCAATCGTGATGGTAGGAGAGATACTCAACATGTTTCCTTCAACATAAATGTCATGTGTATCTAGTGGAACTACGACGTGATTGACTATCTCACTCAAGGTGGATCTAAAATTGTATCATTCTATCCTAACAAGCTCTAGGAGAAAGTAAGAACGATGATGCATATCATCCCATGGCCTATCGGGACCATTCATGGCCTTTAATATCACTTCATCCAAAGGTAAAGTGTAATCGAGGAAACCATGTGAGAAATATGATGAAGTAGCCCATACGGGATGGAGAATAGGACCCTCCTCGTCTATTTGTGAGGAGACAGGATATGGGTCGGCAGTAGAGTCGAGAACATCTTGATACACTATCTCTACCGCCGAAAGTGGCATTGCCATTCCAATATGAGACTGACCTTCACAAGACATGGTCAGGGAAGGTAGGGTCCAAGGATCGTCAAAATACGAAGTGTGGAAAGGAACAGACCTCATAGACGAAGCATACCTACTAGACATGGCATAGATATTACGAACTAGTGCCACGAAATCAAAGGTACCCATAAGGAAGGAATAAATTCTAACACCAATATCCTCAGTTGTCGTCTGAGAATTATCGATCACGTGGATCGATGATCCAATTGATGCATTGGGGCTGGCGTACACAAAGGAAAAGTGATCGATCGTCACAATTTTCCCATCGTGAGGAAAAAATAAAGTAACCTAAAACAAACGATACGATGGAAATCATAACATAAGTCCAGTTGCGTCCTAGTAATAAGTTATAGTCAAGGGGCGCTTCCTCGACATCCACCTCCACCGTCTTCCCTCCTAACTGGACCAGAAAGGAAGGAAGAATAACGTGGGGACAGAAAGAATGACCATCAAATGCAATCAACATGGTCGAATATTGAGAGAGGGTTGGAGAGCCAATGGATTTCCATTAGGTTAGGGACATCACAGATGTTGTAGTTACTTAATCAACAACAATGCATTTGATGGTATACTTTAAGTAACCCACATGGATTTGAAAGTCCACGTGGTAAGGAAAACTTGATAACCTTTGAGCCATAGGGGTCTAGATCTCGTAACGTAGATAACAAGGCATTCCTCTCTGAAGGACACACATGGAGTACCTACCGAGCTGACATCGTGCAAGGGGTTTGACCCAAATCCTCAACAGTGGAGTAATTATGGGCATCTCTAGCATTAGGGTTGTGGGTAGAGAGTTTGAGTACTCCTTTCGGAATATGAGGTGGAGACTCTGGATTTTCGATATGTAAAGGCGTATCTAGAGGAGGGGAAGACTCTAGACCTGGAACAGTATGTGAAGAACTGTAATTGTGAGACTGAGTGTCTACATTAATCTGAGACTTGACCATATTTATGCATAGACGGTCATTGTCTTGCACCGATGGGTTTTGACTTCCACTCGCCGCATTTTTGGCATTAGAGGATCTCGAGGCCATCTTCTTATTATGCGGAAAAGGATTAGTTAGCACAGTGAGAGGTATATATAAAATCTTCACAGCTTCCTCGAGTTTGGGGCACAAGTGGGTAAGGTGATCATCAGTAAAAATATTACAAGGGAATTTCACCTTACATTTCTCTTTCTTTCCCTCACCAACATTATTGTTCGATTTCTCATTGTTAATGTTGTCCTTGGGCTTATTATTATTATTCCTCCCACTCTTACAATTATTACCACATCCTTTCCTTTTATTCCCTCTTGATTATTGGTTACCATTCGGGTTGGTTGAAGATTGCGCAAAATGTACATATTCCGACTGAGTGGGAGTGGAGGACACATACGAAGCTTTCCCTCCTATAGACTGGTTTAGAGATAAGTCTTTCAACTGGATTGTCACCAAGTCTGTAGACTTATTATTTATGGATCCTACAATGCCATCGACATGAGGCCCGATATTTTGTCTAGGGCGTATCTTGAGCTCGGTGCATCAAGAATAATTTTGTACAACATCCCAGACTGAGCATATATAAGATATGATTGTTGGGCTTTAAAAATCACTTCTTCCTCATATGTAAATCTAGATGTAGAAACATCCTTCGAAATATAAGGTTGTAAAGACAGGGAACCATTACAACATGAACTGTAGAGGAATGTAGTCCTTGATCAACCTCTTTCATCTACGCCACTCTTGGATTTTATCCGAGATATGGGTGGATTTGTCCTGGCGGAAGGCTGACATAAGTTCTATGTCGAAATTGTAACGAACCAGAAATTGGAAGTGGTTGAGGAAGACTAAAACCATCTGATTAAAAGTTTTGTATGTCCCCCTTGGTAGCTCTACGTATCATTTCACTACAACCCTCGTGAGGGTGAGTTGAAACAATATTAAACGAATAGAATCATCATTAAGGGAATTATAAGAGCACCAAAGATTAAAATTAGTGACATGATCACCAAGATCCTCACTAGTCTTGCCCTTGAATTTCAGAATATTTGAAGGAAGCTTGGTGGGGACGGGGGACCATGTCGAGTCATGATGCACCGGGTCATTCATTAATCTTGATAGGTCTGGAAAATTGAGTGTGGCCAAAAAAGGGAGACAGGTTTGCGACATCTGGCCCCAAGCTCCCGAGAAAGACTATTGTTGGGGAATCACAACCCATCCAAGGTTCTAGTATCTACCATGGCCCTGTGCGGGATTGTAAAATCCTCCTCTGAATTTATTCATAAAGGGTTGGTTGGGCACCATTCCAGTCGAAATGTTATGATGAGGATTGTAACTACTTCCCCCATCCGGAGTAGCTCCAAGCTAGGGGTTTCCCAAAGTGTGAAACTGACCTCCTCCGAGTAGGAATCCAGAAGATAGAGGTGGATTCGTCACACCAAACGTGTTGGTTGGAATCGGTGTGTAGTAGGTAGGTGAAAAGGACGAAATGTAAGCAACATCTTGTCCTCCCTAGTTGATTACTCCATCAAGAACATTAAGACCCGGATTAGATCCACGAGTGAGAAAGAATGGGAGCTTCCAACCGTAGGATTCATTTGGGGAATATGAGCACCTCCAAACGAGAATGGAATATCTGCGAGAGAGGAGTCATGCGCCCAAGTCCAATACTAGTATTCAAATTAGGCGTTGGAATGGAGGATGAAAATTGTGATGTGAAATTGATACCATAGGAAAAGGGCCGAGGAGGTCATAGGGATGGAATGAACATTATTTTGCACGATGAATGAAAAGAGATCCAAAAGGGTTCATGACTATAGAATGAGTATTCCTGATGAATGAAAAAGAGACCCAAAAGGGTTCATGACTATAGAATGAGTATTAACTATAGGCCGGACATGAGTGATGATGGGAACCTCCATCACTACAACCATGGTGGTTAAAGGCGTAGAAGGAGTACCATTAACTATAATTGGTATGGGAGTTGAAGGAATCCCAGTATCTTTATGAATTGACTCAATACTCATACTTGTATAATCACAAGTCCGGTAGGTGGAGGTGTGTGTACCACGTTTGATAACTTTACGCCTTTTATAAGGCAAAGACTCAAGATGTGGTGGTAACTTCAACAAATAGTGAGACCTATGAGGAAGCGGGTATGGCTCCACGGTGACTCAAGACTTGAGATCTAAGAACAAATCCTAAGGCCGACTAATAATCAAAGAGCACACCAAAATAAACAAAAAGTTCAATATGAACACAAACAATATAGAGTGGCTGAAAAGGGGCCTCCCTCACTAAAGTAGGTATGCCTCGTCCAAGAGGGGCCTAAGACTCCCTTCAAAAGATTGGAGGTATCAAAATAAGCTATAAGGGCCCTCATGGGCTTAACAACCATTCGGTCAGATCCCCCCAGAGAGGTAATCCTCCATAAAGGTTGTGTGTTGTCTGACCCTTATCTGACCTAGGGTACCTATAGAATAACCCTTGCAAGTAACCTATGTGGCTATCTATGTCAAGCAACTAAGCCACCACGATATAACTAATGCACAAGCAAATAGTCGCAAGTCATGTCCACCATATGGGAAGGGTAAGAAAACCTAAAATATTGAAAGTATCGCCTCTCACAGAGGTAAATGTACTAGCAAGACCCCCATATATGAATAGATCCCAAGGAATATCTCTGACGCTAAGAAGGCATTGGAGGGATATCTCCTCAACCAACCTCATGTGACCTCATGCTTAACTCTGGTGTGAGTCGAGCCTCCTAACGTCACCAATTATACAATGGATTTCACCACTCCCTTAGTCATACACATATGTTGATTTTAATAGCCTTGGAGAAGTTTACTCACAAAATCCTATTCCAAGGCTCTAAATCTTAAGCTAGTTTGTGCACCCTGGAAAATAAAATCGTTTCTAATCAATTTTAAATTTATCAGCATTACTTTTAGTGGCTTTGTTTACTCAAAAGGTGCAGTCGTGAAACTGATGAATTTATGACTCAACAAGTAAAATAATTGAATATGAATAAAATGCATATTAAAGTTTCTTGCTTAATCTGTTATTATTAATCTTCATTATAAAAACAACATAATAAGGATCTTACTGAAAGAAACATAATCACAAGAGTACATAAGCATTTATCCTGGGAAACCCTCAAGGGGAAGAAAACCCAACAAAACTTCTTTAATATAGATTCAATAACCAAGTACATTGTCTATCACAAGAGACATCTCACCAAACAGAAGATCCACCAGAAACCCTAACCAGAACAAATTAGCACACCACTTAGACCAAGATAGTCCTTCACCACGATAACCTTCACCTTTTCTGAGATACTCTTCCTTGTAGTTTCATCACTTCTCCTTGTAGTTGCGTCACTCTCAGACTTGCGCACTTGATAGAGAGATCTTGATGACCGTGTCTACAAATGAGGTGTTAGGCCTCTTATAAATACAAGTTGTGCCCCCACAATAATTAGGCTAGGGATGACCTGTCCACTTTACCTTTTTAATTTACATTTGTCTTGTCTAGTAACAATAGGGCTGACTTGTCAATATATATATATATATTATCTTTCTCTTTATCCACAAAAGGGGATAATAATATTCTTTGCAGTTACACAATATTTTAACACTCCCTCTTAACAAAAAGTATATTCTTTATCTTTTGAGAGGTCACTGGTTTTCATCATCAACTGAACAATATTATCTAGGCAATATCATCAACTGGATAATCATCATCAACTGGACAACAACATCAACTGGACAACATCATCAATTGGGCAACATCATCAACTGGTCAACAACATCAATTGGTTAACATTATCAATTGGGAAACATCATCAACTAGATAACATTATCAACTGGGAAACAAGAGGCATCAATATAATCCACTTGGTCATCTTGGCATCAAGATCACTGATTGGTTCTCCATGAATCCATATTAAATAAGTTTTTTTCTCTTTATCTTCACGCAGAAGATACTCTTTCTTATCTTCACACAGAAGATATCTTATCTTCACACAAAAGATATTCTATGAGTTTTTCCATTCCTTTTATGTTCTCCTTCTCTTGTAGTCATCTATCTCACCCATCCACTAGGGAGGACTACTACCATAGCTTCACTCCTAGTCATCCCACATGAACTAGAGAAGATAAT
>SNQJ01S0020496.1:16939-45747 GCA_010110895.2 Picea sitchensis | reverse complement strand
TCAATATAAAAGAATGAAAATGCAAGGACTGAACAATAACTTGATATAAAGACCCTACTATAAGCAAACAGAGACAAGCCAAGTAGGATATCAAGAAGCAAACACCCATCCCAAGATGCAAGGACAACCAATGAAAAGGATGATGAGAAAGAAAAAACTGCCCGAAAATTCAACCAAAGAAAGGTTTCCTATCACTCTGCAGGCACTTAACAGTGATGAAAGAGACCTAAGAAGACTCATCAACCATCAAAACTTACCCAGCAAACATCAAACTCAACAATTAAGCAAAAACAAATGATCTACGTGACTGTTCAGGAGAAAAACGCGTATATACGCGCCCTATAGAACTATAGCTCGCGTATGTACGCGTCTGTCAAGCGAAAACCCCTGTATATGTATTAAAAAATTGTCATGTTAAGGGTAAGGCCAAGAAAATCAGACTCAAAATAAAAAAAAGGTTGTCAAGCAATCAGACGACAAGAAAACTCAAGATAAGTAAGAGAAATCAAAGGAGAAAAAAAATCCAAACCCCGAAAAGAATATCCCCTCCCCAGTATGGTTGCCAATTAAGTTATGAGGAAAATCACTCTATGGAATGGGGTAAACCACAACAGACGGAAATGATTGCAGAAATCAACTCTAATCTCAAGTATGATATATAAACAAACATGCTAACAAGACAAGATAAAGAGCCTACCTCGTCAAGACGTTCGATGAATTCCACCGTTGAGCACTCGACTCAAAGTTATACACCTAAAACTTGTCCTCAAAAACCAAGATACGCAAGCATATGGTGATAATATATACAATTAGCACATATAATATCATAATCCATCAATATTCATAAAAAATACACCCATGGAATAACAATTCAAATATTTATAAGACATTAATTGGACGAGAAAAGAGTATTTATATTAGAATATGATTAACATAAGTGTATGAATAACAAATTTTCGTGTCGAAACGTATCAGAATCGAGAAGCTATGTCCCTTCTAGATCGGCCTCCACCACTTCAAACCTCCACCAAAGGCAAGCGCATATTAGAGAGATAATTAGGTTGTCCATCAAATAGGGAAGAGCTTGGTGGCTGAACAATGTGTTTAGACTTAAAAGGACAAAGGGATGCAGACTCAATATGAAGTAAATAATTTCTCTAGAGTAACTTTTCTCTCAAAGTTGAATTCTTCTCCTCTCTTCCACTGTTCGGATATGGCCCATTTATAGCCTTCAAATGGAACTGAAGGGCCTCTTCAGAACGTTTCCAGTATATGGAAGGTCAAGGATCATGGATCTCATGACGTGACATGGAAACTCGACACCATTTTTTAATTTTGGCACAAAACCCGTTGTATGTGAGATGTAATGGTGCAACTTGCGTATATGCATGTCGTATAGTTGTTAGGGCACGTATATGTGGAAAAATGCAATTTTTAGCTCTAGGAATTACAAAAAGGGACTTCAAGTCTGCATAGGGAAATGGAAAAGGCCTTCTGAGAAAGTTAAATGGGTTGAGGCAAATCTCGCTATAACATCTATATAAGCTTTCTTTCCTCTCTTCTAGTGTTGTTTGTTCATTGGTTCTTCCTCTTGTAATTCGCTGACATATATAAAAATCATTTAAATTTACTTGACTTTTAATCTACACGGATTGTCAAGTTCACATTAATGACCATAATTTCTTCTAACGATATAGCTTATGTTGTTCCCTTTTACTGCTTTCCTTCCTTATTCCACTTGTCCATTAATTCCACTGATTCCACTCGTTACTATGTTTTCATCCACTATCATGTATCTGTTTAGACCTGTCAAATATCTCATGAATCCATCTCTGTCCATATGTCATAAAATTCCCATAACTTTTCTACTCAAATGCATACAATGTTGAACCATATGATGCAACTGATCAAAACATATTCTACACTTTTGTTATCAACCTATTCTAAAATTGTCTTTCCAAGATCTGCAAACACTTCATATTGCTCGAAAGATAGTTTGTCGAATTTGTAGAGTTATTTCTTAGACCCCCCCTATTCAATATTCATATTTAGAGAGAGTCTCCAAGCCATATGGCTCATAAAAGTATCCACTCTAATGTAGATTAATATTCCTCTTCATCTATGGAGACATCTTCCTTTTGATCCTCTTCTCGAATTCTAACATTCCTTTCATCATCTTCCTGAATTCTAACATCTTCCTCTTCATCCTATGTCTGAATTATAACACCTTCCTCTTGGCATGTGAAGTAATTATGATCTTTCACTCTTGTGAATCTTGTGAGTATGATCTCTAGGGCCTAGTTTTCATTTACCTGCTCTTCTTGTTTTTCATTTCTTCTCCAAACCTTCTTGTATTTGACATCAATGTTTTCCTTCATGGGGGGCTCTATCACGCTTTTACAATTTCGAACTATGTGTCCATAGTTATGGAACTTGTAACATTTAATATTTTTTGGAGCCACATAAGGATTTCTTGCTTGAAAATTTCTTCCATAATCCTTACAATCTACAAATTTATATCCAAAGATGTTACAAGTATAATAATGACCATAAAATAAACTTACATACCTAGGAGTAAATGATCTTTTTTGTGGTGTAGTCTTTTTGAATTCTTTCCTTGGCTGATCATGATATTCTCTTTGGTTGTTTCCTTCCCAACTATTGAAGATTATTTGTTGCTTGAATGTAGAAGTTATTCTGTATTCATTCCTTTTTTATTCTTGTTGACCATGATTCCTTCCTTTGAGAACTTCAACATAACTCTTTTTTTCTGTTCCTTTTGTCATGGAACTTGAACCTTACTCAAAAACAACAATATTGTATCCTAGTTTGGATTTGTCATTGTATGGCCTTTGACTATTGAGAATGTTTTCTAACACTTGAGAAATTTTCAAGTTCTTGTTGAGATTTTTTACTTCAACTCTCAATGTCCTGATTTCTTGAGAACTAGCTTTTTGATTTGATTTTTTTAGTAGACTAAGTTGTTTTTTTAAGTGATGGGACTCAACATGGGTGTTGGGTATGTTAGATGTCTTATCCCCATATCCATTGGATTCTGGAATTCCCTTATCCATGTTGTCTTCCATAGTAACCTTAGAGGATCGAAAGCGAGAGGAAGGCGAAACCATAGCGAGTATGTCCCTACCACCCCTATGTGTAGTATTATAGATATAAAATAGTATGAAGAACATAAATAATTAGCTAGAAATGGTAGAGAAACAATGATATAACCAGAACAATACCACAATAATACCAGAATAATACCAGAATAATACCAGAATAGCACGAGAAAGAGCACATTGATTACTGAGAGAAATGCTCACTTGCCTCTCCGAGGGGGAAAACCCCAACATAGCAGAGCTCTATTACAATAAAATCCAAGACAATATTTCTCATACCCTCTACTTCTATTTATACTAAATCTATCTATCCAAAAGAACAATCAAGAGGAATAACCTTCTAAAAGCGGAAGCTTCTATTAGTTCTTCTTACATTTGACTTATTCTTCCTTATTGCTTGGACTTATTAATATTGGCCTTTATTACATGGAATTATATTATTCTACCTACGTGAGGGGTTAGGGAGGTTAGGTCCCTAACATGCCCTACCCCTTGAAGAACAACCTTGTCCTCAAGGCTTTAGATGAGGGAATTGTTGGAGAATGGGGGTCGACTCCCAGGTGGCATCTTTTGGAGGGGTATCTTTCCATTGGACTAACACATCCTGGATGGTGCGCTGACGAAGATGAAGTTCTCTCTTAGACAATACTTCTTGTAGCTGCAACCATATGGAACCTTATTCATCCAACTCATGGAGACTAGTCTGAGTTTGGAACTTAGTTCCAATCACCTTCTTTAAGAAGGAACATGAAAAATAGGATGGATCTTCGACTGACTGGGTAGAGATAACTTATAGGCCACCGATCCCACCTGCTTGAGCACTGTATAAGGACCATAAAATTTGGGCACAAGTTTCTGACAGTTGTGAGATTTGAGTGAAGTCTTCTTATAAGGTTGTATTCAAAGAAATACCTGGTCCCCTTCAACAAAATGGCATTCAAAACGACCTTGATCTGCTTGTTTCTTCATGCAATTCTGAGCCATGACCAAATTGTCTTTGAGGGCACAAAGAATAGCCTCAAGGACTGTAATATTTGTGTCAAACTCCTGAACCTTCGAGACCCTTGGAATATAGGAGAGAAACGATGGAGGCTTTTGGCCATAGACTGCTTCAAAAGGAGTCATGCAAGTAGATGTATGGTAAGAGGTGTTGTACCACCATTCGGCTAGGGAGAACCATTGGGCCCACATATTTTTCCGCTCAGATGTAAAACACCTCAAATATGTTTCCAAACACTTGTTGACAACTTCAATTTGGCTATCCGTCTGGGGGTGATAGGCAGTGTTGAGGTGCAATTGGGTTCCTTGTAGCTTGAATAATTCTTGCCAAAAATTGCTGGTGAAAGTGAGGTCTCTGTCTGAGACAATAGAATTAGGCATTCCATGAATCTTGAAGATATTATCCATGAATATTTGAGCCACTGCGGCAGCTGTGAATGAGTGTTCAAGAGCACAAAAATGATCATATTTGAAGAGATGATCAACGACCACCATTATGACTGATTTATTTCCCGATTTAGGTAAGCCTACAATGAAGTCCATAGAAATATCTCGCTAAATAGCAGGGGGAATGGGAAACAGATGGAGTGTGCACAAAGATTTGATAGTTTCTCCCTTGTTGAGTTGACAAACCTCACATTTAGCCACAAAGGTGCGGAAATCCTATTTCATACCCTCCCAGAAAAAAGAACGTTTGACCCGTTCATAGGTTTTGGTAAATCTTGAATGCTCAGGCTGTGGGTGAGGCATGAAGTTCAGAAAGCACTGTGGATTTAAGTTGGGATTACTTGCATAAGTACAAACAACCTTTGTATCGAATCTCTTCATTATTCTAAGAGTACCCTAGAGAAACTGAAGAATTGTGTTGCAATTGGTGGAGCAGGCTATAAATTCTTGGGTCTTGCAACCATTCTTGACGAACAACTTGGAGCCAATCTAGTACAATGAAGGAGAGGGAGAAAAGGGACCGTTCATCTTTATATTTCCAGGAAAGAGAATCAACCACTACATTTTCCTTTCCCTTCTTGTAAATGATCTCATAATGATATCCAAAGAGCTTGGTCACCCATTTTTGTTGTGTCGGGGATGAAATTTTTTGTTCCAAGAAATACTTGAGACTTTGATGATCAGTTTTGATTTGGAATCGTTGACCCAGTAAATAAGGACACCAGAGATCCACACCATGAAAAATAGTTAACATTTCCTTTTCATAAGTATATTGACCCAAATGTCGCTCTGAAAGTTGTTTTCTAGTGAAGGCCAACGGCCTGTCATCTTGCATGAGGATGGCCCCAATTCCTTTCCCAGAAGCATCACATTCCAATATGAATGTCTTTGTGAATTCTGAGAGTGCAAGGAAAAGGGTTGAGGACATAGCATCTTTTAAGGCTTGGAAGGCATGATCCACAGCTGGAGTCCAAGTGAAGGCATTCTTTTTAAGGAGGGAAGTGAGAGGAGCTGCAATCTTTCCATAATTATGAAGAAACTTCCTATAATAGCCTGTTAAACAAAGAAAACCACACAATCTCTTAAGAGTTTTAGGGAGAGGCCAATCTTGCATAGATTCAATTTTCTTAGGATCTACTCGGACACCATCCTTGTCGATAATATGACCCAGGTATTCCACTTATGAGGCACCAAAGGCACATTTAGATTGTTTGAGGAAAATTTGGTGTTGAGAGAGTAGATGGAGAAATTGATTCACATGGGAGAGATGGTATGACTAAGTTTTACTATAGATGAGAATATCATCAAAGAAAACTAAGACAAAATGATGAAGAAAAGGACATAAGACATGATTCATAAGACTTTGGAAAGTGGAAGGACCATTACACAATCCAAAGGGAATTACCAAGAATTCATAATGACCCTCATGAGTGCGAAATGAAGTCTTGGGAATGTCTTCTTCTTTCATACGGATTTGGTGGTAGCCGAAACATAGATCCAATTTGGTGAAGTACTAAGCACCACTCAATTCATCCAAGAGGTCATCAATGATATGAATGAGGAATTTTTCTTTGATTGTGAGTTTGTTGAGGGCACGAAAATCATGACACATGCGCCAAGTACCTTCTTTCTTGAGTACCATGACCAGTGGGGAAGAATAGGGGCTAGTACTGGGACGGATAACACCAACTTCTAGTAATTCATGAACAATTTTCTCAATTTCATTATTCTGGGCAAAGGGATGACGATAAGGCTGAAAATTGGGAGGAAGAATTCCTTGGATGAGAGGGATGGAATGATCATGGACGCCACGAGAAGGGGGGAGTTCTTTGGGTGTGGTAAAAACAACTTGGTGGTGGGAGAGGATAGATTGGTGGTCAGGATGCACAAAAGGTGTCTCAACAATATGAATTCAGTGGAGTTGGGATATAATTCCCGAATGACCTTTTTTGAGGAGCTTTTCCATGCGATCGGAACAGATGATCTCCAGGGAGCCAATTGTGATGCCTTGGAACTTATATTATTGTCCCTCATGTTGGAATTTCATGGTTAAGTCCTTAAAATCCATGAGAATGGGGTCTAGAGTGCATAACCATTCGACACCAAGAACAATGTCACAACCACCCATGTCTATAGAAAACATATGGGATTTTAGGTGATACTGACCAATTTAGAGTCACACATTTTCACATCATCCCCCACATTTCATGGAGCCACCATTGGAAATCATGATTTGAAAATTATTGATGGAACATATGTAACAATTGAATTCTTTGGAAATGCGGCGATGAATAAAGTTATGGGTGCTACCACTGTCCACAAGGATGATGACTTTCCTATTTTTTATGTAACCAACTAACTTGAGAGTCTAGGGAGAAGAGAAGCTAGTGAGGGTATTAAGGGAAATCACTGGGTCAACTTCGGTTGGGTTAGAGGGTAGGGTGATGTCATATGGCGGTGGTATTTCCTCCAATGGCGGAACAACTACATCTTCGTCAGAAAGATCCTCAGTCACAACCATAAAAATATTTTGTTCCTTACACTTGTGCTCGGGAAAATATTTGTCATCAAAATTATAACAAAGAACCTTGAGTTGACGTTCAACCATTTTAGCCTTGGTTGATTTCTGGATCTTGAGGGGAGTTGCAGGAGGAGATAAATTAGTGGGTTTAGGGCGAGGAGAAAAGGAGGGTTTGCGGTTTTGGGAGGAGACAATATGTTGCACTTCCTTGGCTCATTGAGTAACTTCCAAAAAAGTCTGGGGGAGTGTCATGAGAACATGGGCAAAGATTTCATCTTTGAGGCCATTGATAAAGAATTCCCTAAAGAAAGCATCGAACATGCCCTCCGTTCTGAAATCAAAGTGCTCAAATGCGGAAATAAAGTCTTCCACTATCCCAACCTGCTTTAGCTTGGTCAAACAACCTAAATGGTGGGTGCCAGATTCAAAGAGGTCATAAAGTTCGGCCACAAACTGTGTCCAAGCAACATACTCTTGGTGTGCCTTTCTCCATTGCCACCATTGCCATAATTTCGGATACAGATGTAGGACACCATAAAAAAGCTTGGATAAATCATCAGTAATGCCATGCAAAGACAAATAATGTTCCATTTGGGTGACCCAGCATGTGGGATCAGATCCATCAAATTTGTTCACCTCAATTCTGGGAGAGCGAAGGTCTCTAGAAAAGTGGGTAGTATGAGGACCTTGGTAATGGGAAGAGTCATGGTCATCCCAGTGATAAGATGGTTGTTCAAAAGAGGAAGGGTTCTGGAAACGACCCATGAAATGCTCAAAGGTGGATTTGAGTCTTTTGAGGTCTTTGATGTGGGAACATTTTTCCTTGAGGATATCAAGACAAATTTATTGCTAATGTTGGTAATGATATTCTTGATGTCTTCCTTGTTTTGGTGGTTGTCAACAATCAAGGAATTGATTTCTTGGGCTCTTGTGGTAGCCATTTGGAAAAAGGGGCACGCAATTGGTATAGGGGAAACAAAAGGGGTCTGGAGAGTTGGGTGGGACCACTGAAAAGAAGGGTGTCAAATGATAGGTACCGTTGCAATCGGGGCAAAAAGGGGGATCCAATAGAATAGGGGCCAAATAAGGGTTCTGGAGAAGGGTCAGGTCCACAAAACAAATTATGGTAAAAATTGATAGGTATCACTAGGATCGGGGCAAAGAGAGGAACCCAGTGGAATAGGTCCCAAATAAGTGTGTCGGCAGGACCAATATACTCATACTCTGGCCTGAAGAATACTGCAGTGATTAAATACACAAATGCTTAACATGAAGAAATGTGTAGTAATTTCACAGTGCAAATGTAGAAGACATAGTTGCACGACAATAGATCTTGTTTGTTATGTTTTTGTTTCCGCCCCAAGGGTTAGGGTATTCAAGATTTCTACAAACAAGGGTTTTCTCTGTTCTGTAGCTCTCTGATATACGTGTGGGGTCCAACAATAGTACTTGACCCAATATCTCAGGGCACCAACTAAGGAGGCTAGACCGTGCCCTTAGTCGTACTACCCGACTACCCAGGTACTAGAGAGCATCTTCCCGAGTGTTGTTTCCAGTGGCCCTATAGTAGTCAGGCAGTCGATCGGTTTATCTATGGAGGGATTCAAGAGATCTAGGCCGATCCATATACAGGTGTTGTCTAGTGCGCTACCACTCGAAGGGGTACCAACATGGGTTACAAGGGTGGCCAAAAGATGTACGCTTAAGTACCACATGTATTTCCTACGTGTATGAATCCCCGACCGCGAGTTTGTGCGCATAACGACAGATCTTTGTAGCTTTAAGACATCGGAATACGTCTCTACCCTGAAAAAAATTAACCCACAATTTTTTGCTGAGGAAGGTGCTCTGATACCACTTGTAGTATTCCAGATATAAAATAGTATGCAGAACATAAATAATTCTAGCTAGAAATGGCAGAGAAAAAATGATATAACCAGAACAATACCACAATAATACCATAATAATACTGGAATAACACCATAAAGAGCACTTTGATTACTGAGAGCAATGTTCACTTGCCTCTTTGAGGGGGCAACCTCCAACATAGCAAAGCTCTATTACAATAATATCCAAGACAATATTTCTCATACCCTCTACTTCTATGTATACTAAATCTATCTATCCAAAAGAACAATCTAGAGGAAGCTTCTTCTAGAAGAGGAAGCTTCTATTAGGTTTTCTTACATTTGACTTATTCTTCCTTATTGCTAGGCCTTATTAATATTTTCCTTTATTACATGGAATTATATTATTCTACCTACTTGAGGGGTTAGGGAGGTTAGGTACCTAACACTATGCTTATGACCACTAGAAAATAATACCAAATGAATATGGACCACCTCAAGGGAGATAATTTTTTCTACAAAACTTCATCTACGAGAATGACAGGATCGAGGAGAGCCAAGGGGAGTCGAAATTTCTCTTGAAACAAGAAGCCTACAAACATGCTTGAAATAGAGCGACCACTTGGGAAAAAATTTGATAGTGGAAAGAAAAACCAATAGTGATGACCCAAGAGCCAAAAAATGTCACGAAGAAGCCACACCTTTAGATATGAAAACCAAGAAAAGTTCTAGACAAGAAAACCAACATAGGAGCTTGAGAGAAACTGCCTTGAAATAAATGTAGAGCTTGACCATCGAGGGTCCCAATTATATCCCCTAGAGAGAGATCTTCGACTGACCATTATTTTACTACTTAAGAAAACCATCGGCACTAGGAGCCATGATGTCCCACTCACTCATTCTTACAACATCCATAGCGTTTAACTAGAGAACATCGGTATCGACCATCATTTGAAGTATAACATTGGAGATGAGAATATTGTCTAACCAATTCCAAGACTACCTTCCATAATCCCACTTTGTATATCATTGGAGTATTCATTTCACTTGCTAGAGCAAGGGAGTTTGTACTCCTCTCGCCCTCCCACCTCCTCATACCTTTGCACCCGTTGAAGTCACACCTCAACACCTGTCACTTGTTCATCATGATAATGCAAAGTGATGGTCTGACTCACTACGTGTATGGTTAATGCCCCACTCGTTACCATCACTTTGGGGGGTATTACATATGATAATTTAACATGCTATAAAATATAATTTATAATTTGAAAATATGAGTAAATTTAGTAGCAAATTTCATTAGAACTTTGAATTCAAATTGAATTTTAACATTACCAAACTCAGACCCAAACCTGAACTATGTGATTCAAGTTATAGATTCTACATGAACCTAGATCTTATATCATATGCAAGATCCATGATTAAAAATAATTGCATAAAATAGTTAAAGAGATTAACCAAGCAATTATATATCTATGATAGAATCCAAATAAGCAATGAGGCTTTAGATGGTAAGTAGTGAATTCGACAAGCGAATTTTAGGGACAACACCCATCCTAACCCTCAATCCCTCAATCACTAACTATACCATTTGTATCCTCCCCTACCTCACAATCCTTTCATGATAGATGAGTTCTATTACATAGCCAAAACTCCCACCAGAAAATCAAAACTTCCTCAAATTTTAGTTGCATAAAACCCCTCCTCTCATTTGGACATTTTTGGGAACCCGGGGAGGGAAATAAAACATTAACCTCTTGCTTGTACTACAGAGCACTCAAAGCACTTGAATTAACCCATGTGACTAGTTTATGAAGGTTTATATTTTCTTGTAAATCAAATTTATTTTATATTATAGTCATAGCTGAATTTGCTACTCTCTTATATATATGTTTATATTATCATGATTTTATATTATACTCATGGTTGAATTTGCTACTATATTATATATGTTTATATTTTTATAATCATAATAGATGTGTAGGTATATAATTTGATATCATATTATATTCATATAAGTTTTAAAAATATTATTTTAATAAATAATAATAATTTTAAAAAATAATAATTAAAATATTTATTTTATTTACAAATAAATATATTAATATACATTGTAGTTTGAGTGATCTTAATGGTTAAGAATATGTGTTTCTCAAGAAGTCACAAGTTTAAATCTATAATTAAATTATCAAATCCATAATTAAACTTTTAAATTAAATTATTATTATTATTATTATTTTAAATTTAATAATAAATTATAATTTCTTATTTAAAAATAAAATAAAAATAATTACATTAATTAAGCGGTTTTTTTCTTTATTTATTGCTAATCGAAAAGAAAAAACATGAACAGTTTCGATATGAGAGTTTTGGCATGGTCGGGGTTGGGAAGATATGTAGCCGATCCTTGGACTGAATGCTCATATAACTAGAAATGTTTTTCAGGTTTCTGGTTTAACCCTTACGGTAACATTGTAGAGGGCCCCACCCCTTGTATCTTCTAAATCATAGTATCTTTCTTCGTGTTTTTTTTTTTTTTCTCGAAAGAAAGGCATTTCAACTCAATGAGGTGGACAACCCATGCTTTGCAGGCCGAGCTCAAGAAGGAAGGAACAAAGAAGAAGACTCACCGCCCTCGTGTTTTCCTATTTTGTGTGATTTTGAAACTTATATTATTATAACAGCTCAGATGTCTTTGTATATTATTGTTTAGAGTGTAGTGGAGGTTGGAGTAGTCAATTTCTTCATATTAATAGTTACATTCAATTTTTATTGTTTTCATATTCAGAGCTACATTCAAATGTTTTCAATAAAATGACAAATGTGTTTTCATAAGTAAGAGATAGTTTGACAATTTTATAAACATGCAAAGATTTAGTAGAAGAGTCTTTTACCTAAATGTTCTTTTATGCGTTGTGAACTTTATGGCTGGATCATTATTATAAATAAAATTGAAAGTATATGAATATGTTATGGCTTTTGACTTTTGAAGCTGAACATAAACATACGAAAGCAACATACCACATATAGTGGTCTCTTGCTATTACATTATATTGGAAACAAAAAAAATAATTTTGAAAAGAATTTGGTTTATTACCTATAAAATATTCGAAATAAAACATTAAATATGTAAACATAAAGGTAGAGGTTTCATGCCATTCTTCCTTTTCATTCATTAAGGGGGATAGAATATTGGGTCATTCATTAAGATAGGATATTGGGGGTATATTTGAGATTGATTAGTGTGCTAAGGTTAAATAATATTTTGTGTTTTGCTTCTTAAGAATCATGTGTTTGGTATGAGATGGATAAGTTTCTCATCAATCTTTTTGTTTTTGTTGGCATTTCTATGTTCTTACTTCCTTCTCCAAATTGTTAAGTCAAAGTATAGTGGTGGCCTTATGCTTATCCTAAAAACTTTATGTGATGTGTTGAGCTGTAGTGATACGTTTTAGTTTTGGAATTGAATATGGGTGGGGAGGATAACAAACATTCCTCCCAACCACTTGAGATAAACCCAATTGACTTATGTTTGTCATTATATATAAAAATAGAACAAAAAATGAAAATTGTTCATTTGAAACATATGAAAAATTGTTCTTGTTACAATCAATTTACCCTTTCATTAATGACTTGAAACCAATTAGGGGATTCTTAAGATATTAATGAGGAACTATGTGACGTTCCACCTACCGTTGGAAACAAAATGACGAGGATTGTCCATATAAGAGTGTGTTACTTGCATTTACACTATCCTTCATGTCCTTATTACTAAAAAAAATTCAGTATTCATGACCACCTGTGGGTTTCTTGTATACTTCTTCAAAACTTCTTCTTGTGAGCACCATAATTAGAGCTATGCCATCAGGGGACCACTTTGGAGACTTCTCGAAATACAGCCATCACATATGTTGACATCAATGAAAACCATTGCTTGTTGACATTAATGAAAACAAACTATATAAGAACATCAATGACAACCAACTGTCCAAAAATATCCCCCTTTGGCATTGATTGCAACACGCCTACTCGAACAGTCATACTCCTCATGTGACCAATTCTCCTTCGATGTTTCTCTCGTCATGTTTCACTCCCCCTTTTACAGCAATGGAAAAGTGTATCTCTGCTTGGGGTTGCTCCCACCTGTCTTCATGCTTCTAATATTTCTCTTCTGATCTTTGTCTTTCTCCCCTTTCGAAAACATGGGTAAAATGGTAACTCCCCCTATCGGTATACCTCTGCTGTAAAATCTCTCTCTGACTTCATGCGCTTCCCTTATCTTCATTCTTTTGATCTTTTCTTTCATGACCTATTTCTATGACAATTTCTCTCCCTTGACTTCTCTGCAAGATGTGGTGTAGATCAATGTGGGATTTTCTATATACGCTTTCTTTCCTCTCTTCTGGTGTTCTTTTTTCATTGGTGCTTTCTCTTGTAATTCACTGACATATCTAAAAATTATTCAAATTTACTTGACTTTAAATCTTCATGGATTTTCAGGTTCACATTAATGACCGTAATTTCTTCTAACGATATATCTTATGTTGTTCCCTTTTACTGCTTTCCTTCCTTATTCCACTTGTCCACTAATTCCACTAATTCCAATTGTTACTATGCTTTTATCCACTATCATGTATCTGTTTAGACCTGTCAAATATCCCATGAATCCATCTCTGTCCATATGTCATAAACATTCCATGACTCTGCTACTCAAATGCATACAGTGTTGACTCATCTACTGCAACTAATCACAACATATTCTACACTTTTGTTATCAAACTATTCTAAAATTGTATTTCCAAGATCTTCAAACACTTTAGACTGCTTGAAATATTCTTCTCAAATCTGTAGAGTTATTTCTAAGACTCCCCCTATTCAATATTCATATTTAGAGGGAGTCTCCAAGCCAGATGGATCATAAAAGTATCCTCTCTAATGCAGAGTAATCTTCCTCTTCATCTTCTGGCATTCCTTTCATCATTTTCATGAATTCTAACATCTTCCTCTTCATCCTTTGCCTGAATTCTAACACCTTCCTCTTGGCCTCCGAATTCATTATGATCTTGCACTGTTGTGAATCTTGTGAGTATTATATCTAGGACCTAGTTTTCATTTACCTTCTCTTCTTGTTTTTCATTTCTTCTCCAAACCTTCATGTATCTGACATCAATGTTTTCCTTCATGGTAGGTTCTATGTCACACTTCTACAAATTCGAGCTATGTGTCCATAGTTTTGGCATTTGTAACATTCAATATTTTATGGAGCCACATAAGGATTTTTTGCTTGAACATTTCTTCCATAATCATTGCAATCTACAAATTTATATCCAAAGTTGTTACAAGTAAAACAATGACCATAAAAGAAACTTACATACCTGGGATTAAATGATCTTCTTTTTGGTGTAACCCTTCTAAATTCCTTCCTTGGCTAATCATGATATTCTCTTTGGTTGTTTCCTTCACAATGATTAAAGATTTTTTGTTGCTTGAATGTAGAAGGTCTTCTATATTCATTCCTTTCTGATTCGTGTTGACCATGATTCCTTCCTTTGAGAAATTCAACGCAACTCTTTTGGTATGTTCCTTTCATCATGGAACTTGAACATTACTCACAATGAACATTCTTGTATCCTAGTCCAAATATGTCACTGTATGTCCTTTGACTATGGAGAATTTTTTCTAACACTTGAGAATTTTTCAAGTTCTTGTTGAGATTTTTGACTTCAACTCTCAATGTCATGATTTCCTCTTCAAGATTCTAACACTCTTTTTATTTTTTTATCATCTAGATCTGCATTACTTCTTTCTTTCTCTTTCCTTCTTCAAGTTGGTTTTTCAAGGATATGATTTATTCTTTGAATGATTTGTTTTTCTTCCTTTCTTTCTTCAGCTGACTTAACAAACTAATTAGTTCTTCCTCAAGATCCTCCCCACCTTCTTCTTCCCTTTCAAGAGTTCTTTTCTTATTTTTCATAGCCATAAAGAGTACTCTCTCTAAGTCACTATCTCTTTCATCATCTTCATCAAATGAAGAAATTTCTTCTCTTGACCAGATATTTTTCTTAAACACTTTCCTTTTATCTCCTTTCATTTTTCTCTTTTCATATTTTTTTTTTTCTTGGGATTTTCTTCTTCATCACTATTTGAATTCTTAGCATAAGGACACTTATTTGCAAAATGACCAATTTTAGCACGATTAAAACATTTTAAGGGAAGCATACATTTGTACTTATTGGTTCCTCTCTTCAACTTCCTTAAGAAGTTGTCTATTTCTTCATCCTCGCATGAATCATCGCTACAACTATAATTCAACTTTGACTCAGGATTTTTCTTCTTCTTTTTCTTCTTGGATGCTTTGAAGGTTGTTTATTTCTTGGATGGATTTTCTTGTTTTGTTATCATTTCATAATCTATAAATATTCCATGTAGCTCATCCATTCTTATTGTACCTAGATATTATCTTTCTTCTAGTGCTGAAATATTAGGATCAAATCTCATTGGAAGAGATATCAGTACGTTTTGAACAATCATATATTCGTCAACTTCTTCTCCCAATCCTTTAATTGCATTCACTATTTCATCAACTCGTAAAAATTAAGCTGCAATGTCTTCATCTTCCTTCATTTTCAACTGTTTGAATTGACCTTTGTAATTCTGAAGCTTGGATTCATTGACTTGGGCATATCCTTCATAAAAATTCTCAGGTTTGTCCCAAATATCCTTTGCAGAATCACAATGCATAACCTTGACATATACCGAATCAACGAGACCATTTAGGACAACATTTTTATCCCTCGAATTTTTTTGATTGACTTTCTTTCCATAATTATTTGTTGAGGGAGTGGAAGGCTCTTTGTATACGTCTGCTATTGATTGAGAAACATCAAATCCATATGCGTGTACATATTTTTTCATCCTTCTGCTACAAAATGCATAGTTATATCCATCAAACTGTGGTATTCCATTCTTGTACATATTGGTGCTATCCGTGATCTACCTTCCAATGGTTAGATTTTTTTCTTGAACGAACCGCTATGATACCAATTGTTGGAATACTGATAGGGGGGTTAATCAATACAAACACTTTTTACCACTTTCAATCACAATATGTAAACTTCAAATTTATCAACAATATATAATTTATGATTGCATTAAATATATCATGAGCATATAACCATAATAAATATCATCACATCAAATAACCACATCCACAGTACACCAGAATTTACATGGAAACCCAAATGGGAGAAAACCACATAATGGTTTCTTATATATATCAAGAATACATTTGTAGGAAACACCAATTTCCAAATTCTTTAGAACCAACTGGAAAGAGGCACCAACCCCTTGATTTGTATAGGAACGAACCTAAAGGAATATAAAACTCCCTGAATTCTCTGGCACCAACCTGAAGGAAGCTAAAACTCCCTGAATTCTCTGGCACCAACCCCCTAATTTTCAAGCACCAACCTAAAGGAAGCACCAAATCCTTGAGTTCTCTGGCACCAACCGGAAGGAGGCTACAAGCCCCTTTCCTTTCCCCATCCCGCCACCCTGAAATATAAGTGTAGAATCATTGTCACCACTACTGATCAACCAGTAACTACCATTTTCACTGATACATCAACCAACCTGTCACTGTCACATCGACCAACCTGTCACTGCCACTATTACATAAACCAATCTGTCATTATCACGTCAACCAACCTATTAGTGTCACTTTCACATCAACCAACCTGTTAGTATCACTGCCACAAATATATCATCATCAACCAACTATAACCATATCCACTCACATGGATACAAAAACCATCACTATACCATGTACCAAAAACTATACCATATCATGTACACAAACCATGAAAATCAACATGTACCATACCATGTATATCAACCATGCAAATTAATCATCAACCGTGTACATCAACCATGTACCACAACTTGTACCATACCATGTACATCAACCTATACCATACCATGTACATCAACAATGCATATTAATCATCAACCATGTACCACAACCTATACCATACCATGTACATCAACCTATACCATACCATATACATCAACCATGTTCCATGTATCCAAGATGTTCCAATGTCTGAACAATATGCCTCAAGCATATGATAACATCACAATGACATATACCAAACCAGACACCAATATAGCTAAGATATACTTCTAACAATGTATCATATCATCACAAAGGTGTACCATATCATGTACCATCATCATCAAGACATGCCTCAAGCATGTACCATAAACATAACCCTCAATAACACATGTAAAGCATACCCATGATCCTGTAAAAGATTTGATACACAAAATTATAAACCTTTATCTCTTCCTCAACTTCAACCAAAAGAGAATAACATCTTCATCAAACTTTACCTCAGTCTTGTAGGACTATTTTTGGATTAATCACAAACCCTAACTTTCAACAAGCATAAATCCATACTTGTAATGAATAAAGGTTTGAAATTTTGACCATAGATACTTTGAGATAATTCTTCCATCTCCTAAAAATTTCATGGTTTGAAACTTCTCAGAACATAAAGTTATAGTGAAAATGGAAATCCTTCCTAAATTTTAGACTATTCTAGAGAGAGAACTTGTACAACATGCCATGTGTTCTATATTTGATATATGATTGTGAAGCTTGCACACAATATACTACATATTGTTATCCTTCCAATAAAATTGGTCTCGCAAAATTTGGATCATCTATGAATAAGTTATGATTGATTTACCCGGAACACCTATTTAAGACTAGTTTCAGGACTAGTCAAAAATCATATCTTCCATAGAGTGTATCTCCAAAAACAAAACAACCCAGAAGATAAAAATTTTACCACGTGTACCTCGACATGTCATCAATATCAACCTCCTACAATTTATCTATCTGAATCATTATAGAAAATAATTTATAGCAAAGATGATAATATGACCTTTAAATAACATACCTTAGCACATCATCACAAGACTTCATCCTCCCTTGGAATTTTGCCCTTCTTTACTTCATATTCCCTTTGAAATTCTCCTCATATCTCCTTGCTTAACTCAGATAAGAATCACTTACTCAATTGAATATATTTAATAGATTGTGTGTGAATGTACTTATGAGTGACTTCTTGAGGTGTATATATACTTTTTCTAAGTAACATCTTTCATTAACTTTAGAGCTTCTTGAAATTTCTTGTTACAACCAATTTACCCTTTCATTAATGACTTGTAACCAATTAGGGGATTCTTAACCCATATTTGGGGCTTCCATAGGGTATTATGAGCCCATCATTGGGGCTTCCAACTTCATGACCTCATAACTCCTCAACCATGAGGAACTACGTGACGTTCCACCTACCATTGGAAATGGAATGACGAAGACTATCCATCTATGAGTGTGTTACCTGCATTTACACTATACTTCATGTCTTTATTCCTCAAACAACTTTGGGCTTCATGACTACACCTATGAGTTTCTTGTAGACTTATTCAAAGTGTCTTCTCATCAGGACCATGCATAGAGCTATGCCATAAGGAGACCACTTTGACGACTTCTCCAAAAACACCTATCACATATGTTGACCTCAATGACACCCAATGCTTGTTGGAATCAAGGAAAGCCAACTATCTAACAAAATCAATGACAACCAACTGTCCAACATACACAATGAACTGATAATCTACAAAAATTTCATTCTTCTGATATGGAATTATTTTTTTGTTATTTTAAGAGCAGGAAATCTAGGTGATCAAATATTTTGATCAACATATGGATCCAACTGTGGGATAGTGATCCCTTATTGGTTGTTGAGAATGAAGAATCCATGTTTGACTTCCTTCCCCATTGGGCTATGGAGTCATCTTCAAAATAAATTATTTTGATTCTTCGTCAATTATTTCATTAAATCGTCATCAAACATTGACTCCATCTAGAAACTGCTTTCTTGTGCAAAAAATTGATTGAAGAAACAAACTGTGTACAAACTAGATCTACCTACCCTATGCTACATGAAGGGAAGGGAAACTTTTAGGTATAGGTAGATTTCCAATGAAGCCATTCAAGCATCCAACTTATCTATGGAATAAACTTCAGAATTAGGAAAAACATCATGATCAGTACCAAAGAGTCGAGGGATTTTTCAAAGTGTTCTAGAAAAAAACTAAAACAAATGTGCTGAGAATATGATGGAATTTCTTGGCCAACAATTCGTTGAAACCATATTTTGATATAATCAATTATTGGTTTCTTAAAAATGTTATTGTCTTGGGTTGATTGAGGAGTTTCCAATTTGGAAATACTTTCATTATTTTTCTTATCATTTACCACATCCAAGATTCTTGATTCATCAACTATGTATTGAAATAGTTCTTCTTTTATTCAATGACAATCTTTCCCATCATTGTTTTCAGGATTAATTTATTCCACCAATTTTTCTTGGTGTTAATGTGCTTGTGACTTTTCATCATCTCTTACAACATCTTCCATATGAGTGTGTTGCCTCCAATCTTCTTGTGAATTTGGTGGAGACTCTTTAATTTCAATTTCAAACTTACTACATGAAGAATGCTCATACAGAGTATATGAGAGAATGAATTATTGTTCTTGCAAATTTTCATTTTCATTTTCATTTTCAGCAGTATGACTTGATTCAAAAAAATTCTCCAATATTTGATTAAAATTTTCTTCCAAATCATTCACTTTGTTATCTTGTGTTGACATGGGAAAGGGTGGGTGGGTAGAAAAATTAATAACATTTGGGATGAACTTTTCATCAAATGAGGTTTCCAACACATCCCAACTAGTAATGGTCCTATGCAATAATGAATAGTAGGTCATTCAAGAGCATCCCCAAGTAGAGTTTGTAAAAATAATTGACATTTGACATTGTCTTTAGTGATATTGAAAACATCATATTTTATTTTGAATTTAAACAAGTGTTTCTATGCATCCTCTGAAGTATTTCCAAAGAATGTGGAAAATGTTTCAATAGGAATATCAGGCATATGAAAATCAACTGTTGGTATATCTAAAGGGGTTTTATGAAATGGCCTCCTTATTTGGTTACCTCATCCTTTTGTTTCATCTTGTAAATACATTGATGGGCTTGGTTAAGAAGGAAAAATAGTGTCACAATATGAATGAAGTTCTTTGGTGGAGCCGCCATGAGTACTTGCTTGAGTTTCTTGAATCTCTTGAATAGAGTTTCCAGAGCATTTAAGAGTTTTTTCAATGGAACCAATATGGGATTCATCCTCTCGAATATTTTGTGTTCCTTGGATCTTTTTGAGTTCATTCAAACATCTCTGAGTGATCTTCTTATAAATCTCGTGCATCTAGAACAAGCGACAATCTTTTTGAATTTTATTTTTGAACTTTGAAACGTGGAGATTCTGGTTCTTCAATTAGATCTGAAACAAAGTCTTAGATATCTTGAAAATAAATTGTTCCCTAGTATGGTCATAAAAATGTTGATCTAAAAGATTATTTTACTATCTAAAGGTCGGCCTCACGAGGATATGAATCCTCCTACGTTTTTATAGAGGTGGTACTCCTCTTTGGATAAAAGATTGGAAGATTCTTTGTATGGTTTTGCAATGAATGTAAAGGGTGAATGCCAAAGAGAAAAGATCGAGAGATCTTCTAAGAAATCTAATACATACAAATGTAAAATAATTATATATAATTATACAAATATACATCAGATCATTTAAATAAAATATGAGATAAAGTGTGTCAACAAAGATTTGTTTCTACAAGGTTTTGGAGTCTCCAATCAAGACACATTATTTATTTCTTGTAAGATAAACTTAACTCAGAATATGCTATTACTTTTGCAAGATGAAGAAATGAAAGGTATTCAAAAAACAATTTTGATGGTCAATACATTTGAAATCACATTCTTTCAACTGAAGTCAAAGAAATCACTAATGTAGTGCCCCAAGTAGTTTTATGTAGAAAACATTTATAATAATATCCCAAATATGACAAGTTTAATAATATCAGAAGCAAGAGACTTGAAACAACCTCTACAAAGTCTCAATGACAATTATTTAAATGAATGAAATGACAATTTCCTTTTTTGCAAGGAGGGATATTGTTTCTATGAACCTGAAATGTTACAACATGACTAAAGATTTCAAGGAAAGAACCGCTCAAACCCAAATATTCATGATCTCAGTACATTCATGGAAGATTTGATGGAAAGAAACAGGAAAGAAGAAGAATATGAGAGACAAGTTTGAGCAGGCCAGTCCACGAAATATTGCAAAGATAGAACTTTGCTTCTCACAGTCTCTTCACCACTCTAGAAACTTCTAACTTCCAACCTCTTGATGGTTCCTTTTCTTGTCATTTTAAAATTTTCTTTCAATGTTCTTGAGTAGTTAAGGTTTTCCTTTCTAGAAATTTCCATGATTCCTTTTGCAGTAAAACACTCTTAATTAATTCTTGATTGAAGTCTCATTAATGGATTATTCCATTGAGATTCGCTCCCCTATGTAGGACCCACTTATTCCTTTAATAAATTTATTTAATAAACTTTATTTTCAAATTTTCAATTTGACCATCTTTAATAAAAGAGGATTGTGATTTGATTTTCTGAGTAATTTGTGTGCCCTATAAGCCATGAAAAACATTCTATATGCAATATTCATCATCTCATTTTTCCTATGAGCCCTCCTGAGCATAATTTGGAGTTCTGGATATCAAGATATGACCTTGGGAAGTTGAGGTTCCAAGAAGATATATCATCAAACCTTAGAAATCAAGCTAAATGTTCTTTCAATTTTTGAGAGCATCATGGAAAATTTCAACTCTTCAAACCTATTCCATCATCTTCCTCATCGAATTATATTCCAACGTGGTAAATGTTTCCCCAAACAGACACCCATATCTTGATTTATGAACTTCTGAAGATCACTCCTCAGTAGTCATCCATCAATTTCGTGAGCTAATCCCAACACTTGATCTAATTTTTTCCACTCCATTAAAATTTCAACTTTTTCCATTAATTGATATCCCACATGCATTGTGTTCAAGAGTTTTTAAGTGTTTATAATGAAAATTTTACCATATCACTCATGTGGAACAAAGAAGACTATAGAGACTTTGGTGTATCTCTTGTGCCTTAGGAAAATTTCATGAATTATCAAAATTTTGATGAGGCAGTCAATGTCCAATCATAACTCGGTCAGTTCCCATGTCATCGCCATATGTAACTTGTGGGTTGTTCCATGTCACTACCACATGTCGTTATGGTAATGGTCCACCTCACCACCACATGTCATTTGAGGATATGTCCATGTCACTACCACATGTCTCAGTATGATAGATCCATGAAAAGGGGGAAGAAACTTAGGAAAGGAAATAATATTAAAAAATAAATGTAGGGTTTTTGGAGTTAAAGGGGGATGGAGAGTGCATATTAGTGAAAATAATAAAAATGGAAAATAGTAAATGGAAAATAAAAATTGAAATGGATAATGGAAATGAATTATGAAAATGAATAATGAAAATGAATAAGTGGTGGGTATTATGAAAATTAATTAAGTGGAAAATGGAAAATGGAAAATGAAAATAGTCTAAGTATGGAAATGGGTTAAGTATGGAAATGGTTAAGTATGGAGGATAGTTAGGAGCGAGAGTAGAGTGGAAAGAAGGAAAAATGGATAAGTATATAAAGTGTGGAGGGTGGAGAATGAAGAAAATGGAAAAATGGCTAAGTATGGGACAAGGGCCACATAAGCGAAATGGTCATTTTGTAGAATGTGGGACTGCAGACCTAGAGATGTATGGAGAAAGGGTGAGGAGGTTCACACAAAAACAAGAAATACGACTAAGGGAAATGGGGTGAGTGATCCCTCAAGGAATATGAGACTATGTATGGCATGAAGAATCAAGAAAATGTGACCAAGTGTGGTTCCAAGATTTTAATCAAGGTTCCAAGAAAATCTTGGATCCGATAAAAATTAACTGTGTTGCACATGGAAAAAGTACTCTTTGGGTGATCAGAAAAAAATATGGATATCTTGAGCATACAAACTTGGATTTTGAATATGAAAAATATGTGACAAAGATGAGACTGAGGGATAGACAATGAACTGATAATCTACCAAAATTCCCTTCTTCTGATATGGAATTTCTTTTTTTGTTATCCCAAGAGAGAAAAATCTAGGTGATCAAATTTTTTGATCTATAGTGGGGAAAAGAGAGAGCTAGAGGATTGAAAATACTATGGGAGTAGAACCTCAGTTTTAGTGCTATTGTGTGTGGAGAGTGGACAACCAACGAGTTGGATTTTCTTGTGGACTCATAGCCTCAGCTCGGGGGTGGCCATTTTTTTAGAGAAAATGAAGAGCAAAGCCTATGGTTGGGAGGTTCATCCTTCATGTGTGGCCAATTGGTTAACTATTAACAAACAAGTGTTTCTTTTCTTTTATTATGTTTTTGTTGTGCAAATGTTTATATGAATTGTGTGTTATGCTTTGCTAGATTTGCATGCATTCATGAATTTATAAATGTTGTAGATGCATGGATAAGTTGGCATGTTGTTTGTTGTAGTTTATGGGTCTGCTGCCCTTTGGTTTTCTATTATATGTATGGGGAATTTTGATTTGATTTTTTTTAGCAGACTAAGTTTTTTTCCGCAGTGATGGGACTCAACATGGGCGTTGGGTATGTTAGACGTCTTGGTCCCATATCCATTGGATTCTAGAATGCCCTTATCCATGTTGTCTTCCATAGTAACCTCAAAGGATTGAAGGCGAGAGGAAGGTGAAACCATAGCGAGGATGTCCCTACCACCCCTATGCTTATGACCACTAGAAAAGAATTCCAAATGAAGATGGACCACCTCAAGGGAGAGCATTTTTTCTACAAAACTTTAGCTATGAGAATGACAGGACTGAGGAGAGCCAAGGGGAGTTGAAATTTCTCTTGAAACAAGAAACCTACAAACATGCTTGAAATACAACCACCACTCAAGAAACAATTTGATAGTGGAAAGAAAAAACAATAGTAATGACCCAAGAGCCACATAATGTCACAGAGAAGCCACACATATAGATGTGAAAACTAAGAAAAGGTCTAGACAAGAAAACTAGCATAGGAGCTTGAGAGAAACTACCTTGAAAGAAAGGTTAAGCTTGACCCCTGAGGGTCCCAATTATATCCCTCGGAGAGAGATCTTCGACTCACCATTATTTTTCTACTTAAGAAAACCATCGCCACTAGGAGCCATAATATCCCACTCACCCATCCTTACAACATCCATATAGTTTAAACAGAGAACATCGATATCGACCGTCATTTGAAGTATAGCATTGGAGATGAGAATAATGTCTAACCAATTCCAAGACTACCTCCCATAATCCCACTTTGTATATCATTAGAGTATTCATTTCACTTGTTAGGAAAGGGAGTTTGTACTCCTCTCGCCCTCCCACCTCCTCATACCTCTGCACCTGTTGAAGTCGCACCTCAACACCTGTCACTAGTTCATTATGATAATGCACATCGATGGTCTGACTCACACTGTGTATGGTTAATTCCCCACTCGTTACCATCCCTTCATGGGGTATTACATATGATAAGTTAACATGTTATAACATATAATTTATAATTTAAAAATATGAGTAAATTTAGTAGCAAATTTAAATTCGAATTGAATTTTAGTACCAAACTTAGACCCAAACCTTAACTATGTGATTCAAGTTATAGATTCTACATGAACCTAGACCTTATACCTTATGCAAGATTCATGATTAAAAATAATTACATAAAATAATTAAAGAGATTAACCAAGCAATTATATATCTATGATAGAATTCAAATAAGCAATGAAGCTTTAGATGGTAAGTAGTGAATTCCACAAATGAATTTTAGGGACAACTCCCATCCTAACTCTCAATCCCCCAATCACTAACTATACCATGTGTATCCTCCCCTACCTCACAATCCCTTCATGATAGATGAGTTCTATTACGTAGCCAAAACTCCCACCAGAAAATGACAACGTCCTCAGATTTTAGTTGCACAGAACCCCTCCTGTCGTTTGTACATTTTTGGGAACATGGGGAGGGAAATAAACAACCCACTCAAACCAGTAACCTCTTGCTGATTATTTCTATTTCCGGCAAATCACAAAAATTCACTCAATGTCCTGTCAACTTAAATTTCAGTTATATGTCTTTATCATCCTCATTTCTGGTCAGCGGCATCATATGCATGACTGGAATATCCGCTCTCTTGCAAACCCTCCGTGATCTCTTGTACCTCCACTGCACCCGCGCACCTTGAGTGGAATATTGTACCTCCACTGCACCCCGCGCGTGACTTTTCTTTTTTAGGTTTTTAACTCTAATGAATTTCTACTTATTTTCATGTGTAATAAGCATTTAAAAAAGACATGACACGATTAAAAGAAAAGAGGTAACAGCCCTTTGAAATCATGAATAATAAAATCCTTCATATATAGAATGATTATAAAAATGACATGACATGCTGAAAAGAAAAAAGGTAACAGCCCTTTGAAACCATGAATAATAAAAACCTTCATATATAAAAATGATTATAAAAAGGGATATATAAGCTTCAAAAGACAACAAAAACTAGTATGAGCTACCAAATTTTAAGAGAGGTTACAGCATATAATGTGTAAATGTATAATTGAACCAAAAGAATATGGCTGATTAGCATTTCGCGGAGAGCGGAGAAATCAAGCAAAAATTTAATCTCTGCCATTATAAATTATTCGTCTTACATTTACCGTGAGTCATAAATTTCAGTAAGTCTGTATCCCCAATATCCTATCAATTTAAATTTCAGTTGTATAACTTTATCACCCTCATTTCTGGTAAGCGGCATCATATTCATGGCTGAAATTCTTTTGCACCCTCCGTGATCTCTTGTCAGTTGAATATTGTACCTCCACTGCATCCGCGAGTGAAAATCTAAATTTTAAAATTTTTAATTACAATGATTTGAATGAATTTCCACTTATTTATTGAATGTTTTGAATGAGTGCCTTGCGTTGATTGCATTCACATTCCCCGTCTTTCATCCTCTGATGCGCCGTGGAGGGATGAATGAATACGAATAAGTTTCCTACTCGTCTTCCTCCTCTGGTCGTCTTCCTCCTCTGGGCAGCTCAGGAGACTTATGTCGAATCGCTTGAAGAAGAAAATATATATCATCAATGACGGCTGTTTTTTTTTCGTTTTTATTGTTAATCGATCGCAGGAAGAGAACAACTCGTTTGAAAAGAAAAAAAACATGAACAGTTTCGATATGAGAGTTTTGGCATGGTCGGGGTTGGGAAGATATGTAGCCCATCAGGGAAGAGTTTTTGGGCATGGACTCAATGCGCATATAACTAGAGATGCTTCTTTAAGGCTTACAGTAACATTGTAGAGGGCCAGCGGCCCACCGCTTGTATCTTCGAAATCATAGTATCTTTCTTCGTTCTTGTCAAGCCAAGCATCGTTCTTGTATACAGTTGACCTACATGAATTTGAGTGAGTCTCTTTTTGAAACAGAGGCATTTCAACTCCATGAGGTGGACAACCGATGCTTTGCACGCGGAGCTCAAGAAGGGCAACAAGAAAGAAGAAGACTCACCGCCCTGATCAGAATAAATGAAAAGATCGTATATGTAATTTTAGTTCAATCTCCCAAAAGTGCTCTAAACAAGTGTTTTNGATGCTTTGCACGCGGAGCTCAAGAAGGGCAACAAGAAAGAAGAAGACTCACCGCCCTGATCAGAATAAATGAAAAGATCGTATATGTAATTTTAGTTCAATCTCCCAAAAGTGCTCTAAACAAGTGTTTTCTTATTTTGTGTGATTTTGAAATTTTATTGAAAAAATAATATAAATTTTAGTTCTTGGAATTGAACGAACATAGGTGAGGAGGATAACAAACATTCTTTTAAACAAATCGAAATAAACCCAATTGACTTATGTTTCTCATTATATATAATTAGCACAGCCGCAAAGTGGCTGGTGAAACGCAAGGACAACTGAAAGCACATAAAGTTGAGGAAATCTAAAAGTTAATCTTAAATGTGGCAATTCCAAAGGTTAATTAGTTAAAATGACAATCATATGGTGGTATAGTAATTTCTTAATATAATTAGGTAAATGTTAAAGAGTAAATCACATTCATTGATTTGGGAGGATGACTAAGAATATTTCAGCATTTTCAATTGTTAGCCATTGGATTAGAATTTTAAATTAAAAGGTGATTAATTGTGCCCATCTCCAATAGGTATAAGCTTTTCAGCGTAAAAATAGAAAAAACAAAAATTGTTCATTTGAAACATATTAAAAAAACATGAAAATTATGCATTTGCATTTCAAAAGATATTGATGACGTATGTTTCACAGAAATGTTAACAAGTGATTTTTTTTCTCAACATTTGACTTAGTGTTCCATAGGTAATTTAATATATATATATATATATATAAATGACCAATGTAGTAATGTGTTATTTCTTGTTTTCTTTGGAGGTGGGGAAGGATTGATATTTTATTATTTATTTTTTGAACCTTGTAGATTAATATTTGAATCACATTTTATATTGGTCTTTTTGTTTTCAATTTTTTTTTCTCTTGTTTATTTAAAATGAAAAACCAAAATTATTTTTTTGAAGTGGAAAGATCCAAAATATGTGCTTATATTTTTTTGTAATTTTTTGGTTATGTATGTTTTATGCTATTAATTTTTCTTTGGGCACCTTTTAAATTGTGGGGAAAAAATTGAAGGATAATTTTTAAAAGAAAATAAATTAAATATATAATATGAAATAGAAATTGCTAAAATGACACATTATTAGATAGAGGATTCAATGTTGAATCCAATGACATGAACTCCACCACTTAGACATGATAGATATGAATGGGTTTCATCCCTTGCATTTTGCAAAAAATCTTGGATAAGGGAGCTAGGATTTTATGTTTTCAAACCCTTGATTGAGATATATAAATTGATTGAGGGTTATTTCAAATATGGATCGAGCACATAATTTGAATTTTCAAAATACATTGATGAAGGGTTTATCAAACCCTCAATCGAGGTTTTGTTGGGTTAAATCCAATTGCTCGATCGATGAAGTATCTTGATAAAGGTTCTATGACAAAATTATTAAAAATTTACCTCGATCAAGGTTATGTGAAGAAATTGTTAAAAAATACCGTGATCAACGTATTTTTTAAACTTAGAAACATCAAAACATTAATGAATTATCATTAGAAAAATATTAAAATTAAAAAAACCTTTTGCGTGACCTAGCTATCATCTCACATGATTATTTTGTATGGAAAAAAAAATTGTGTCAATCTAATATTAAACGACATTTTAGGATGAGACAAAGATGAGAAAAATTGAGAGAGAAATTAGAAGAAAATGTAGGTCAACATGATGTCCAACCTTGAATGCATCTAAATGGAGAGTCTTTAGAGCATCCATTTGACAATACCACATGATGTCCAACCTTGAATGCATCTAAATGGAGAGTCTTTAGAGCATCTATTTGACAATACCGATAAGTTTTAACCACATATCCCTAATGAATATTATACTAATACTTTTGATTTATACTCTAGTTTATTATTTAAACATTATGTTTTATATGTGACACATATGCACACAAATTAATTGGACTATGAAAGGATAGAATATAATCAACCACAATAGGACACTATTGCCTGAGGTTTCAAGAATCATTAAGAGTTGTAGTGGTTTTGAAAGGGGTGGAAACTTTTAGAAAGTTTGGATGAAAACGTAATAGAATAATTTGGGGACCTCGACCCTGATCAAAGAGTTAGCGAGCATGTTAGCAACATAATCAAGTTGTGTTTTGAGAAAAATTCAAT
>SNQJ01S0020495.1:127979-138137 GCA_010110895.2 Picea sitchensis | reverse complement strand
AGGGGTAATGAGCCAATATTAGGGCTTAACAGTCGGTGTGTCCAACATTTGGTATCAGAGAAAGCCTTCACTATAAGCCTTAACAAGCTTGGAGGAGATCCATGGACACACAAATGGATGATGAAGTTCCAATCTTTGATGAGAAAAATTATTCATCATGTAGAATAGAAATGAAAGGGTATTTAAAAGAAAAAGGATAAGGTGTTTGGAAAGCAACTATTGGTGGATTAGTTCCCTTGAATAATACATCAAAGTTTGCATCTCAAAAGGAAGAAAAGAAGAATGATGCATTGGATCTCAAGACCATTTTCAATGGACTCTCAAGTTCTTTCAAAGAAAGCATGGGACAATGTACTTCCACCAAGGATCTATGCTTGAAGATAGAGAAGGAATATCAAGGCAAAAAGGAAGACACTGAAGACAATTCCATCAAGAACAATGAAGGTAAAGACTCCTCTAATTACAATAGTTCTAAGTGTGATGATGTTGAATGTTTCTCTACAAGTGAAGAAGAAAATCTAGAAGTAGTTTGTGTAGAATCAGATGAAAATTATCCTATATATGAAGAGGAAGAATTGTTGAATCTTAAAGATAAATTTTTATCTGAGTTAGATGATGTTACCAGTGAAATAGGAAATTACTCAATTAATTTTGAGTATCTTGAAAAATACACCAAGGAAGTCCTATAAAAGTACCCAAGATATACCATGGCACTAAAGCAAATGCTCAAAGAACAAGAAGAAAGTAAAAATACTCAATTAGAAGAAAAATAAGAAGAGATCAAAAGACTCAAGAATGAAATAGAATAAAAGAAGAAGGTAAATGATGAGCTTAGAAAAATTCTTGAAGTTAATGTCAATCTTAAAACCAAAATTGAAGAAGCCAAAATAATAGAGGAACTATTGAAGAATCAAGTAAATGAAAAGGAAGAGTCATGCCATAAGTTGGAAGCTGAAGTTGTTGATCTTACAAAGAAAGTAGAGAATTCAAACACTCACATCAAGTTCATGAACAACTCAACAATATTGGATGAGATCCTAGATAGCCAAAGATCTCCAAATTATAAATTAGGTCTTGGATACAACAAGGAAGCTATACATGTTGAAGCTAACACTTCTAAGAAGCATGAGGTAAGTCCTTCATTCTCAAAAGGTGGAAGTAATGTTGCAAGTAAACCATCTACACAAATCAAGGAAACTTTCAAAAGAAAAAAAAAAGGAAGATATCAAGAAGCCATCTTTACACCTCAAAGCAAATTTAGAAGAGAGACACCTTCAAGATGGACACCAAAGTAAAGGTATGGAAATTTTTTTCATGGTCGCTGCTACTCATGTAATGAATATGGTCACAAAGCTTTGGATTGTAGACATTATGAAAGGAAATATAGTGGAAGGTTTCATAACACCCTAAGGTGTTGGAGATGTAATAAAGTGGGACACATTGCTGCTCATTGTCACACCATGAGATGCTACAACTGTAGTGGGTTTGACCACAAATGCTGGGATTTCTAGAACAAAATAAGACAATCCATGATGAGTGATTCATATAACATGAAAATAAGAACACATGAAGCTAGGAAGGAAGACAATGTTGAAATATGGAAGTTCAGAGCTCAAGTTATCAGAAGCTAGGACACCTTTAGAAGTGGGTGAAGAAGACTAAACAACCAGAACAATGAGGCAACCATGAGGCAAGCTCAAGTTTGACATTTTCAGAAGCATACGTGGGCTACTGTGGAGAAATTCATGTACATATGCGAGTTGACCTATATATAGGTTGTGTACATATGCGATTTGTCTGTGTAACATGCCGCATATTCATGGTAAAATTCTGGTAAAGAAGGCTATGCAGATGAGATAAACATGATTTGATAATATAACTCTTTTTTTCAGGGTCTGACATGGTTTGTTGTAGGTTTTCATGATTATATGGTTTCATAATGTATGTATGGTAATGGAATATGGTTGAGTGTTGAAGCATATGATTGATCCCTATCCTAGATGCATGATACTAACTCTAGAGTATGGATTGAGGATTTTTTTGTTGAGGAACAATGTTGGTTATGACAGTGAAGTTTTATCACTTTGGTTATGAGACATATCATGATGATGTGATATATCATTGATATATTGAGGCACACTTCTAGTACATGTTTAGAGATACTATTGGATGCTTAGTATTTTCTATAGTGAATGGAGGTTGAGGAAGATATGTTATGGTACATGGCTAGTACGTATGTGCGCTCCTTTGATGTATCTTATGATATATTTGTTGGATGTTTTAGGTGCATGCATTTGGCATGTGGTTGAGTTGCATATTGGGACATGTAGTTGATGAGGTGATTATGTTGTACATCATTGAGGAATCATAGCTTGATCTATAGTTGATACATGATTGGTACATACTTGGTACATTGGGTAAGGCACACATATTGGGAACACATCTTGACTATGGTTCATCTTGTTGAAGTTTGGTGCATGATTGATGCACTTGTAGAGGGAATATGATTGTGGGTGATGGTACTTGGTTAAAGTACATCATTGGTATTACTTGTTTAGAATATACTTTGATACATGATGTATGGGATAGTTGAAACACTTGTTGTAGTGCTTGGTTGGTACATTATTTGATGCTTGATGGTTGAGATACATATCTTGAAACATGGTTTGTGGAACTTGGTTTATGATAGAGGCATATCATGTGTGATATGACACTTGGTTGAGGCACATGGTTGGCGTATTGATGATGTTATTCATACATTGATAGAGGAACTTGTTAATGATCCCAATATATGCTTGGTACAGAGTTGTCACATGTTATTGACATATAGTTGATACACTCCATTAATGATATATTATGTTATATTGTATGGTATTTATCTACATGGTTGATGTACATGAGTGTTGTGCATGGTTGGCACACAGTATGGCACAGGATGTACATGGTTGATGTTTTGGTCATGATTCTCTATTCATTGTTGACATATTTTTTTACCTCATAAAGTATGGCATGGCACAATTATGATGCATGGAAAGGTCCAAGGATCATCATAGGAAGAGAAAATCATTATTGAGAAGATGATCCATGTTTTGATTGAGCAGTAGAATTTGCAGCAGAAGCAAATTGCAATAGAAAAATATTTTTCATCTTGCAGAGAAGATAGGGGGAGACATAGCCATAGGGTGTTGGACATGGTGTTATGGTATTGTAATTGATGTCAAAGAGGGCCAAAATGATCAATGTTGATTATGGAATTGATGTGAAGAATATAAATATGGTATTATCATTATATGTCTTTGAGATCCTAAAAGCTCAGACAAAATAATGTAGTAAGTTGTGTAGAAGACATAACGCGAGGTGTAGAGGAATCTACCTAAATATCAAGAGATGAAGTGTATTATATTGCACGAGATACTTGTACATAAGGAGTAATGAAGTAACGAAGCACAAGGAATTCAGATCTCAGGAGGGTTAGCAATTGAATATTAGTGCGTAAAATAATGCACAAACATTTATTAAAAGCTCAGGAGAAATAATGATGAATAGATCAAAATAAATAATGATAATCAAATCTTAGAAGATATGATGCACAAGAGCCATTCATTCTTATTTCAGGACAATCCAGGGTCGTTAGATCGAGGTGAATTCAGAGGTTGGCAAGGATTAAATCTCAACCGTCAGATATGAAGCAAGAGATTCAGATGGTTTCCCAGTCGTTAGATCAAGATTTGATCTAGAGTTAAGTATTAGCCATCGATCTGGAATGGAAAAAGTTGAACCATCAAATCATAAGGTAGTCAACTCTGGCACTGACCACTCTGGATAAAAGGAGCCAAGAACATGTAAGTTTACCTGAAGCGTCGAAGCATGAAGTCATGAACTAACATTGGTCATTGATCTAAGATCCTATAGGATGAACTATGACTGTTAGATCAAACTCTTGGAATGGTTAAGATAACGGTCCTAGACCCTAGACTTGTGGAGGTTATCAAGTAGAAAGTGATAATAAACACTTCGATAGATTTTTCTTCAGAATATTTGAATAACTGCAAAGACCAGAGTCCCGAAGTGCCGAAGTACCTAAGTGAACGAGAACCATCCACTCAACTACAGATAAAGTCCTGACCATCTATTTTTTTGAAACCACTGGACAAGCCAAAATCATCCATATAACATAATATCAAATGTCGACTGTCTGATCTACTTTGACGAAATGCACTCCAGAAGGTTGAATGATTGCAAAGGCCCGAAGTCCCTAAGGCCGAAATAAATTTGGACCATTGATATAAGAGATGATCATAGTCATTGGATCAAGGATTCATATGAACCTAGGACCAGGAGGAGGACATGTTCCACATCATGATATCCAAGTCAGCAAGGACACGTGGAACAATTAGATGGTGACAATTGTCTAGGTCCAGTTGGCACTTTAAGTTACATAAGTCATGAATCTAGGTGACACATGACAACCACTCGACCAGTTCCAAGTCAATAGTGACGTTAGCAAGTTACCTCACTCCGAGAGTTTGTCCTTCAGGGGAGACCAACAAATACCCGAAGCGTGGAAGGTCAAAGTCAATGTTAACCGTTGATCTAAGATCCTTCAGATTCTCACATGAATATTAGATCAAAACATAGTGGAAAGATGATGTAAGCACTCCCATGTTGACCACTTCGGTGCTAGCCAACTCCGGTGGAAATTGGAAAAATAAATTACCTGAACCTAYGAACCCCCGAAGTCCCGAAGTCCTAAAGTAAATAGTGGCCATCCATATCAATATTTGATTAAGTCATAGCCATTGGATTAAGCAGTGGAAGGATAGTGTAAGGATCAAGCTAGACCCTTGATTTGGTTTCAGGAAGCATGATAACCATTGGATCAATCCTTGTGAGAAGTAACCACTTTGGGAAGGTCAAACTTTCGAAGAATGGATGATTCTAAGAGAGAATTCCCTCGAAGGCCAAAGTCATGAGAACAAGGATCCAACCCCCAGTCATGGGTTACAAACACATTAAGCTATGTAGCATTGGGAACATCACTTAAATTAATAATCCCATAGTTTACACATATGGTGACATGTAAATTGTTTGAAGGAAGCACCTCTACAGAATTTGATTTATGCAATATTTTCAGAGACATGGATTCAAGTTAAAAGAAATCGATCCATACCTATGATCAATTTATGAAAAGCACTGTTAGTAAATTAAAATCCTTCACAATAATGTTTGAATAACAATAATGATTATTTTTAATTTAAAATGAAGAGGTGTGATGGTCCAAACAAAGGGACACAATGCTTCATAGCTCACACCATTTGGAATATTATATAAAAAAGAAAGAATGGTGAGAAGAAAGCATCTTTGAAGTCCAGATCAGAAGATAAAAATAGAAGCAGAGTCCAAGAAGAAGAACTGATGATTCTTATGAAGTGAGGGTGGAAGGGAGGAGCACAGAATGATTCATATCCTTTACTAAGTAAGTGTAGTTTAAGGGAGTTGGTACTTCCAGGGGTTGGTTCCCTAAAGACAAGGGAGTTGGTGCTTCCTAGGGTTGGTGCCATAAAAAACAAGGGAGTTGGTGTGTCGTAGGGTTGGTGCCCTGAAGAAGGGGATTTGTGTATCCTAGAGTTGGTGCTCTAAAAAGTATTGGTGTCCTTCACTATTCTTCATAAATCCTTGTAATTCTTATTAATTATATTTATATAATTGATTTTACAAACAAGTCCATTGTTGATCTATTGTGGTAATTAACAAAATACAAAAGTAACTTCTAATTGTTGAAAAAAGGGTAATATTGATTCACCCCCCTCTCATTATTCCAACAATTGGTATTAGAGCAGGTGCCTTCAGAACAGTCTAAAAACTGGAAGGTATATCCTGAAGATGGATCAACAAGAGGGAATGTCTAACAACAAAGAACCATTTTTCAATGGAGGTGGCTATGCTCTATGGAAAATAAGAATTAAAAACTTCCTGTTGGATCTTGGTTTTGATATCTGGAAATCTATTGTAGATGGTTACACTGCACCAACTACTCCACCCAAAGATGTTGCAGGGAAGAAAATATGCAATGAAAACTCAAGAATAGTTAACGAAATTCGAGGAGGGTTGAAAAACTCTATATGTGTGAAGGTTATGAATTGTAAGTCAACCAAAGAAATTTGGGACAAATTGGAGGTTGTATATGAAGGAGATATCAAAGTCAGGGAAGCCAAACTACATACCTATAGAACTAATTTTGAAAATATGAAAATGAAAGAAGAAGAGAACATTGCTGAATACTTTCATAGGGTAGATGAAGTGGTTAATTCAATCAGAGCAGTAGGAGAAGATGTTACAGATAAAACTATTGTAAAAAATATACTAAGGTCATTACCTATGAGATATGATGCCAAGATTTCTACAATTGAAGATATGCCTAATCTTGACACACTCACAGTTGATGAGTTTCATGGATTTTTTACAGCATATGAAATGAGAATAGGTAATGATAAATCATCAAAAAGAGAAATAGCCTTTAAAGCATATAAGAGAAAGATGAGGTATGAGAAAAAGACCAATGATGAGTTATTAGATATATCTGATGAGGAAACTGCCAACTTCATAAAGAAACTCAAGAAATGGACAGGGAAATATAAAGGAAAGATTCCTCTAATATGTTTCAACTGTGGAAAAATTGGACACTTTTCCAATAAATTTCCCTATCCTAAGCAGGAGGAAAGTGATGATGAAAGAACCTTAAAAAATCAGAAGAAAAGAAAAACTAATAATAAAAATAAGTTCTACAATAAAAATAAAATGTTCTTTACCCAAGAAGACAATATCTCATCAGAAGAAAATGAAGAAGATGAACCAAAGCTTCTATTTATGGGAATAAAATCTCAAAATGATAAACTTTCGGAAGATGAAGAAGAAGTGAACTTCGAAGAAGAAATCCTTAGTGTAATTGAAAAACTAACAAAAAAAAACAAAAAAACAGGGTACTAAGGAAAGAGCTTCTAGAGATTAAATAAGCTACTAAATCAAGAGAGAGATAAGTTTCCAAAACCACCAAAGATTCAAAACATATCATCATTGATTTGAAGTCTCAGCTCCTGGAAGTTAATAAAATTGAATAAGTCATTTTACAACAACTTAATGATAAAAAACAAGTATGTGAGAAACTAGAAGCTGAGATTAAGATGCTAAAAAGTGAAATTGAGAAAGGAAAAAAGGGATCACAATTTGGAAATAGTTCAAAGATCTTGGATGAAATTATCATTAGTCAAAGGTCACCAAACAACAAGACTGGTTTGGGATACACCCAAGACTCAACTTCTACATCACAAGGATCTGTCAAGAAACCAATCAGTTACGCAGATGCTCTGAAAAAATTCGTTAAGAAAATAAGATAATAAGGAAAATATGATACCATTGAAAACTGTTACACATAAACAAAAATCAATACTCCCTACTAGAGTAACAGATGACAAGAAAAATACAATCATTAGAAGGAATCCCCCTAAATATCTATTTATTGGATATTGTTACTCTTGCAATAATTTTGGACATAAGGCAACACATTGCAAATCTTATGGACAACACAATCATAGAAATGTCCAAATACATAAGAACAATAAGTACAATACAGATAAGAGAAACTATAACTCATTTTCTCCTTTGAAAAAATTCAATAGTTAATGCCAAAAATGCAACAACTATGGTCATAAAACTAGTGAATGTAGATTGCCAAAATATGATAAACAGGAAAATATTTCCAATAATTAAAAAGTATGGAAGAAAAAACAAACATAGTGCAATGTATCCTTATATGCGAGAAATCAAGGATGTCAATGGTATATAGTCAGTGGATGTTCAAAACACATGACTGGATATCAAAGTAATTTTCTCAAGTTAAATAAGAAAGGAAAAGGAAAAGTAACTTTTGGAGATAACATGTAACCAAGATACTGGGAAAAGGCACTGTTAGTTTAGGAAATAATAAAACCAAAGCAGAAGATGTACTTCTGGTAGAAAATATCAAACCAAATATCCTAAGTGTAAGTCAGACATGTGATCAGGGTCACATACTTACTTTTGATTCTTAGAAATGTGAGATCAGAAAAAAGGACACTGGAAAGCTAGTGGCAGTTGCAACAAGAACATCTATCAATGTATACATATTTAATATAGATGAAGAAGAAAAATGTTGTTTAAGCCAAGTACATGAAAGATGGATATGGCATAGAAGGTTGGGACATTTAATCTTTGACAACTTGATCAAAGCCAATGAGAGAAAGGTAGTTAGGGACCTGCCAAAAGTGATTAAGCCTTCAGATTCTATTTGTAAACATTGTCAAATAGGAAAGAAAACAAGAGTTAGGTTAAAAAAAAAGAGCATTCCACAAAAAAACCATTAGAGCTTATTCACAGAGATCTATGTGGACCAAATAGAACCAAAAGTACTTATGGTGAACACTATTTTATGTTGATTGTTGATGATTACACAAGATTGACCTGGGTATTCTTTCTAAAAGAAAAATCACAAGCCTTTGAGAAATTTAAAATATACAAAGCTCTTGTAGAAAACAAAACAGATCTCAAAATTAAATGTTTGAGATCAGAAAATGGAGAATTCACCTCTAAAGATTTCATTCAATTATGTGAAAATCATGGTATCAAAAGACAGTTTTTAGCTCCCAGGACTCCTCAATAGAATGGGGTGGTAGAAAGGAAAAACATAACAGTTCAAGAAGCTGCAAGAACCGTGCTAGATGAATCCAAGCTTCCAAACTAATTATGGAGAGATGCAATCTACACAACAGTCCACATACTTAATAGAGCTCAGTTGAGAACCAACCATGACAAAACCCCTTATGAACTATGGTTTGGAAGAACAACATCTGTAAAACACTTTAGAACTTTTGGAAGTAAATGTTACATAATGAATGATGAAGATAACCTAGGAAAGTTTGATTCAAGATATGATGAAGGAATATTCTTAGGATATTCATCTAATAAAAAAACATACATATGTTATAATCTTAGACTACTAAAGATAGTGGAAAGTGCCAATGTAAAGATAGATGATCTAGAAAAGAGCATATAGAATCTGATGATGATGTAAAATATCAACAAGAAGATGATGATGTAAAATCTCAACAAGAAGATTATGATATATAATCTCAAAAAGAAGATGATAATAATGAAACACGGGAAGATGAACCACATACTGATAAATAAGAGAATGAAGGAACACCCTTTCCAAGAGCTCCATCAAAAAGAGTTCAAAAGAATCATCCAGAAAGCCAGATTATTGGAGATAAAAGTGCAGGAGTGGAAACAAGAAGGAAACCCACTTTTGAATCATAACAAGCAATGTTTGTTGGATTACTGAGAGGGGGGGTGAATCAGTAATAGAGCAATTTAATCATTTTTAACCATATAATCCAAGTGTTATATCAATGAAGCATTATCATCCAATAACTGCAGAGTAAATAAGCAATGAACAAATGAACAATCATACACATACACGGTACACCAGTGTTTTAAGTGGAAACCCAAATCGGGAGAAAACCACTGATTGCTTTTTCTTATATGTCTTGAAGAATTACATTCATTGGAGGCACCAACTTCCTTTGTTTTCCAGCTGTAATTGGAAGGAGGCTCCAACCCCCAAATTTCTCAGGCTACAACCTAAAGGAATCTCCAACTCCCCAATTCTATGGCTACAACCATAAGGAGGCTACAACCACCTATGTTCTCCGGGTACAATCGAAAGGTAGCTACAACCACCTATCCTTGCCCCGTCCAACGACCCTGAAGTAGAAGTAGAATGATGGAACCACTGACACACTATCACTGTGAGATATACCATTGTAAACATGTACCAATAAATATGAACTATGCATCAACCATGCATCAACCTGTACCTCAACCTGTACCATAAAAAAATGCGTAAACCATGCACCAACCTGTACCAAACAACCTGTAATCAACCTGTACCATAAACAAGTGCATCAACCATGCACCAACATGTACCATAAACAAGTGCATCCAACCATGTACCAAGTATGTACCAATCATGTGTCAACTACTCATCAACTCTGACTCATCAATATGTACCAACATCATCAACTATACACCTCATGTATGTGCCAACTCATCAACTACTTGTCT
>SNQJ01S0020495.1:112324-123409 GCA_010110895.2 Picea sitchensis | reverse complement strand
TATGCACAATTTCCAGTGGTTTTGTTGTTGAATATTCCTTTGATTTGAACCTGGTCTTTGTTTTCTTTCCTTGTTGGCAATGCTTGCATAAAGTGTTGGTTGGTTTCGTGATCTGGGACATTTCTCTGACTGCTTCTCTTTTGTTGACTTTGACAAGGTTATCAATATGCATGTGACCCATTCTTCTGTGCCATAGACAACTTTCATCTTCCTTTCCTAGACAACACTTTTCATTTCCAATTTCACTTAACACATATATGCTGCTTGAAGTTCTTGCAGCTGTAGCGACCAATTTCCATGAACCTTATTTTCTTATCTCACACTTTTGTGAATTGAAAGTAACTTTATGACCTTGGTCACACATTTGACTCACACTTAAAAGATTATGTTTCATATCTTCTACTAGTAGAACATTTTCTTCCTTTTCATTCTTGTTCCCAATTCAGACTATGCCTTTTCCAATTATTTTGGCCGAATCATCATTTCCGAAAGAGACTGATCCATCTCTTTCCTTTCGTAATGTAATAAAATTGTCTCTATCACCTTCCATGTGTTTTGAACATCCACTGTCAACATACCAACTATTACACATGAAATTTTCACACCTAGGTACCTTGCCCTAAGTGTCGTAAACTGTTGTATAAGTGTCGCATACACCTTGACACCATGGAATAACCTATGTCACAATCCCTAGTCAATGTGGAGGAGGGATATATTACATGAAGGCAGAAATACCAAGTACACATGAATTATTATTAATATTCATGGAAAATAAATGGATTAAGTGTGAGAATCAAGTGCACATGAATTATTATTAATATTCATGAAAAAATAAAGTAATTAAGTGTGAAAATCCACCTCACATTTGGTTTCCTATTTTTTAGGGAAGGTGGAGGATCTCATGGATGGTTGAAATATTTCCTCCTTAAAATCCTTGAGATATATTTCCTCCCCAAAATCCTTAAATCTTAGAGATCCCTTCCTTAGTGGATCTGATGAGAGATCCTCTCCATGTTGGTTAAGTCTCCAAATCTTATATAATGAGGGATTTCCATGGAGGAAAGGGGGGAGAAAGAAGTTTAGATATACCAAACTTATGATCTCATGATAAGTGGAGGAGAATAATCAGTGAATCTATGGTCATTCTTATCGTAGATATTTTGAGCAAGGGTTTTGACAAGGATATCTTGGTGAAGCTACTGCACTACATCCATGGTTGTAAGTAACACTTTTTTCTTATCAATATAATCAATGCTTGGCCTGTTTCTTTCAAACTTGTACTTTTTATATATAAGTTTGTCTGCAGTAGATGGATCTATGTTTTAGCTAATCTCAGTAGAGTAGGAAGTTGTATGTACTTTTGTTTGTCTTGTAGGATCTACCAAGGAGCTCAAGATCGAATCACATCCTGGACCTTGTAGGGACAAATGACGTTCATAAGGTACATGATTTACTCCTTATCTTTTGTTCATCATCTTGATTATATCTAAAAGGAAGTCAGTGTCCATGTTAAGCACCTTCTGTCTTAGAGTTAAGAGTCTAGCTCTCAAGAGGAAATCTACCTGTCCGCAGGGAGATTTTCCTACAACAGAAATTGGCGACTCCACTGGGGAGGGAATATGATTTTTGTTTCCTTTCCTAGATCTTGTCTTGGCCCTTTTCCCACTCATTTGATATTATCCATTGAATTTTGTATTCTTATAATGGTTTGATTGCCTCTTTGTGTCATTATGATCACCCTGATTGGTTGAATTTTCTTGAATTTTTTGATTTTCTGGGAATTTTTCTGAGTTGTTGAAGCATGGCGTTCCCCTGCCCTTGTTATCAGAGCGCCAATGCTCCCCGAAGGTCTTATACAAAGCATTATAATGCTCTGGTGCCCCTTACACTAGAGCGCCAACCTTTCCTCTGCAAAAAAACCTTCCAGATTTGTCTTTTCTCAAGTCCAGTCTATGTTTTTTCCCTTGCTCAGCTCCTTGGTGCTTCAATACTTCTTCCTATTGGCCTTCAATACCTCGGTTTCTAAGGATTCATCCTCTTTTGTTTGGATTTTTTGACATTTTTCCTTATTTTGCAATTTGTCCTTCATGATTTGGAGGCAATTTGTCATTTTCTTCTCGTTTATCTGAATGAGTGAAAACTTTCTAAGGGGTTTCAAAGGTATTTTATACTTTTCTTTCTGATCTTTGAGTCATATTGTCCAAGCTCTTTCTCCTTCCTTTTGAGTTTTTGGTTTTATTTCTCTTGTTTGATCGCACCAAGGGTGTCTTTTTGTTTATGTGAAGTTTGCTTTCAGTTTTCTTAAATCTCATAACTCTTGAAATATGATTAGCATAGGAAGATTTACATCTACTGATCATCAGTCACATATAAAAATTTTAGCATTGTATTGGATTCCTTATGAGGACTATTGCATGAGTTCATTTCACCTTGGTGTTTGACAGTGAAAGGAAAATCCTTCTCCTTCCCTTAATTAGACATTCATTGAAAGAAAAGACTACTTATCATTTCTTATGCATGTTTTGGGAATTGAGCCATAATATCACCAATCTTCATTCTCATACACCTCTGAGTAAACAACAACCACTAAAATCAATGCTTAACTAAAATTTATCAGAATTTTTACATCTTTTTTAGAAAACCTACATCAGTTTAAGGTGTAGGGCTTTGGAATAGGTTGAAAGGATAACTTTCCAAAGATATCAAACAAACTTAGTATCTTGCGGTAGGGAGAATGAAATCCAATTGTCGTATAGTCTTTCTGGGATCCCCCTCTCACATAGGGGTTACACATGAGGTCACACTCGGGAAAGCTACAGATATTATCCCTTCGTGGTTTGACTGATTGTAGTAGTAAGATCATATTATGGGGGTCACTTGAAGGTATACCCACAATGTTGAGTGGAAGCCTTTCGAGTTGATTTCGGGCTAGATACCCTGCCTTTACGTTTGGACTGGACTGTCGACTATACCTACCCAGGGGATGACAATGATTTGGTGACCTTAGTAGCCACAATATTTAGGGTCTTACAGAAGGTGACGGTGAAGGGAAGTCTCACTGTACCTGGAACAGACATTGGTCAAACTCACTTGGGATCCTTGGAGGGTAAATCCACAATTATTGCGTGAAAGATTGCACCAAGGAATAAGTTTGTTAAGCAGGTCAGCAACGTAACTAATCCACCCACTCTATCCCCATCCCTTCCTATTTTGATCTCGCGATGTTGGATTTCATCACCAACTAGCGGTTTCATCGTGGGAAGGTTTGTTTGATTGATTGCTTCTTAGATTCATAGCATGTGTTGTTTGTTTTAATTAGTGGATCTTAGGTCGAGTTAGTATTAATTGCATCGAATCCAAAAAGTACCAATGGAGGAACCCCTTCTCCTGGGGAACCTTATACCTTTCCTTCATTTGGAAACTTTGGTCCTCCGTATATTGCCACACCAAGTCTTCTAAGACTCACCATTGGATTACCAGTTTGGTTGTTCCCCACTCTGGTGATCTTGAATCCTCCTAATGTTTCAAATGCACCTAATAATTTAGATGTCAGTAAACCACCCACACATCAACCTCACATCGACGTTTTTCCTTCTTCACCCATTAAGTCTCCTTCCATTTCTCCTTCTTCACCTAGCGAAATCTCTAAAGCAAGTAGCCAGGTCGATTAGAAGAAGAAGAAACAAAAAGAGAAGAAGAAGAAGAGCCCGAAAAGGACCAAGGCCCCAACAACATAAGATGTTGGCTCTTAGCAACCGATTACTGTTAATATTACTAGGAGTGTTGATGAGGTCAACAAGATTAAAATGAAGAATCCGAAACCCAAATTCCCTTGCCATCTTTGTAAGGGTGACCATTTTCTGAGGGATTGCCTCGGTCTTATAAAGGTCTTAGAAATGTGGTCCTCCAGGTCAGCGGCCTCTACCATTCATGCCGATGATACCCCATCAAATAGTGATGTTACGGTTGGTAAGAAGAAGAAAACTGTCAGGTTCTCTTGCATGTTATGCAAAGGTGATCATTACTCTCACCTTTGTCTTCACATGGACGAGGATTCTTCTCTTTTGGAAAAAATTCAAATTCCAAAAGGTTATCGTAAGCTTTCCCCCAACCCATCATTAGTTGATGGAATGGTCAATCTAGTTCCATCCCCGGTCAGTCCAGTTGAGTTGGTGGTCAATCTAGTTTCCTCCTCAATTGAACCACAAACCCAAGTCGTTGATCTAGTTCTGTCATCAATCAACCCCACTCTTCATCAAAAGAGTGTAACCCAAGTGGTCGATCCATTTTCATCCTTGGTCGATCCCACTCTCCCATTAGAGAGTGACACCAAAGCGATCGATCCATTTCCACCCGTCAACCCCATTCTACCCTTGGAGAATTAAACTCAAGTGGTCGATCCGGTTCTGTCATCAGCCAATATCACTCCTTTGATGAGTGCCAAAGTGGTTGATCCGGTCCCTTCCTCGGTCAGTCCCACCCTTCATCCGAAGAGTGACAAAGTGGCTGATCCAGTCCCTTCCTCAGTCAGTCCCACCCTTCATCTGAAGAGTGCCAAAGTGGTTGATCTAATTCCGTCATCAGTCAATCCCACTCTTCCTATGAAGAGTGTCTGCGTGGTCAATTTGATCCAATCATCGATCGATCCTACTCTCCCTCTAGAGAGTAAACCTGATACTGCCCACGTTTTTCTCATTGATACAAAATCTACCATGCCAGGGGGCATACCTCCTTCTCCCATGAAACCCCCTCCAAGTAATGAGACCATCCTTTTTGATTGGGGTGCACTAACTAGACCTCGTCTTCCCTCTCACATTCCTTTCCAGATTATGGTACAGGTTTGTGGTCAGGACGTTCCTCAAACACTGATAGATGAAGGTGTGTCCATTAGTATTTTGTCCTCTGTTTCTTGGCATGCTTTGGGTTGTCCTCAGCTTGCACCGGTTACATAGAATCTGTTAGCTTTTAACAGAAGAACTCGTGAATCGTTAGGGACCCTTCCTCAGTTTCTGGTAACTTTGGTAGGGAAAACTATCTTTATTGATGTCATGGTAGTCCGAGACCCCTTGGATTTCACTTTAATCCTTGGGTGGGATTATGTATATCCCATGAAAGCTATTGTGTCCACTCTATTCCATGTGATATATTTCCCTCACGATGGAAGAATTGTGACTATTAATCAAATTTCATTCATCGGTCCTGACTGGAATACCTCCCTAAATGGTTCTTATATGCAGACAGTATCGCCCCTGCCACATGTTAATAATGTGGCGTTGTCTCCCATGACTTCAACTTCTGACAATTTGGATCCGGTAGTTGACATGGTGATTTCTTCGCTAGGGCTATTGGAGCCTGATCTCCTTACCCCTATCGCGGCTCTCAACATGTGTTCCTTCCAGAGTGATTATCTCCCATCCACCGGATATCTCTTGGAAGCCATGACCGAGTTTTTTCCCTTGACATGGTATCCTTCCAGAGAATTATTCTCTTGGAAGCCATGATCAAGTAGAGGCTATGAGCATATTTTTTCTCTCTATAGCAAGCTCGTTAAAAAATGAAAACAACAATCTGGGTATCGAACTCGGAACCACAAGCATAGTTTCGCTTCTCTGTGGCAAGCTCGTTAAAAAAGGAAATAGAGGCCCCGAGCATAGTTATTTTCCTGTTTCAAGCTCGTTAAAAAATGAATTGGTCACCTCTATTGAACCTTCTTTTCATCCACCCTTTTCTTTTTCTCACCTAGTAAAGAAATTGGTGACAACCTCAAAGTCGGTGAATGAATTGAAGCTTGGAGGGCATGTCTCCAACCTTTGATGATCATTCTAGAGTTAAGCCACTAGCTGTCAAGCTAGGGGCATACCAAGATTAGTCTTTGTTCTTTCTCGTGCTCGTAAATACATGAGAATGAATACGGGTAAACTTTTATCTCTTTTTCAGACCTGTATGGATACATGAAAAAGGACCCCCTGGAGTCATCTTTAAGCTCTTTTCAGACTCTCTAAACATGAAAAGATTGTTGAGTGATATTGCTTCCTTTCCCACTCGTTAAAAGGTTTGAAAGGGCGTCTTTTGAGTGATAATTTATCTCTTTTTTGGCCTCGCGAGACTAACATTATGAAAAAGGACAACATTGGAGTCATCTTTAAGTTCTTTTCAGACTCTCTAAACATGAAAAGATTGCCGAGTGACCTTGTTCTCTTCACGCTCGTTAAATCATTTGAAGAAAATGTCTATTGAGCGATAGTTTATCTCTTTTTCGGTCTCATCAGACTACTTTACGAAAAATGAATTGAGAGAGTTCTCTTTTAAGTGTTTTTCCAGACTCTATAATCATGAGAAACCTTCGAGTTTTCTATCTTTGGACTCGTTAATCATACATTGAAGGGCCCATATGGGACTGAACCCTTGCTTCTTCTAGTTTGTTAAACAAAGGAAGAAGGAATTACCCAAGGTAAGTTATATCGAGCATGTGTTACCCTCCTCAAGCTCATTAAATAAAAAAGAGGTACTCATCTATCTGGATGGGGGAAAAAATTGAAAGAAACAAGCCAAGCAGTTTTTAAGAACATTACCAAGTACTTCTTATGGTCACCCTTGAACATGACACTTTGTCTTTGCGCACATATTAATCCGCTAAACCACTGCACTGGACCAATCCTCTGAGTTTTTCTTACTCCTTTGGGTCACTTGTCGAAAGTCACAGTATCCACTGCATCATCATGTTTTGGTCCATGTCTTGTTTTTGCTGTTGTGCCTCAGTGTTCAAGGGAAGTATCTGCCTCGAGATTCAGCCATCACAAATATGTTGTCTCAATACCCATGTTAGTCCATGTTAAGTTTCTCTACCAATTACATCTCTGTGTATGTTTCGTGTCGTTGATGGGGGATACATTAAGGCCCTCCTTCGACAAGTCTATTCCTGTCGACTTCAACACATTATCTAGGAACTAGACTTAGAAACCAGTTAGTACTTTGGGACCTGCATGCCTCAATGGCAGGACTCCTCACATTTGACAGTGGGTTTACATCATTGACCTCTGATTGGATGATTCCACGGATGTTCGACTTCATCTCATCCATTCACATTCGTTGGAATGTACTAGAGTACCTTGGGAATCATTGACATCAATGGTGATCTCCCTCACGCTTGTTAACGATTTATATCATTAACTGGTAATCAAGTGGTTTCTGCCATGTTCGACATCAGGACATCTATTCACATGGTTAGATTCATAATATAACGGGATCAGTAAGAAGACCCTGGGTTGAGTCATCACTCTTATATGTACTTTTCCCAGGTTGCGAAGGAGTTTCTTTTGAACAATGACACATATACCGTTACATAGATCCACTTTGTATTGGTCATGGCCATGTCTTGTCATATCGTATATCCACCGTGTATTCTTCGTGGCTACCATCAGTTTAGGTCACGGGAGTATAGATCCACAATGTATTTTCAGTGGCTATACCTTTTATCAATATAATTATGGATCCGTAGTGTATTTTATGGTGGCCATATCTTGCAAGTCTTTATCACTCAAGCATAGGTATGTCTGCCTTAGGTTTGAAACATGTCATAATATTTGTTGGATGTTTGTGTGCAGCTTCTATCAAGTTATCTGTGTCCACACCCTTTCTTTAAATATTTGTAAAGTGTTTCGGCCATCATTCTCTCTTCTGATCTCACACTTTAGGGGGCATTCTGTTACACATGAAATTTGCACACCTAGGTACCTCACCCTAAGTGTCGTAAAGTGTCGTATAAGTGCCGCATACACCTTGACACCATGGAATAACCTATGTCACAATCCCTAGTCAATGTGGAGGAGGGATATATTACATGAAGGCAGAAATACCATGTACACATGAATTATTATTAATATTCATGGAAAATAAATGGATTAAGTGTGAGAATCAAGTTAACATGAATTATTATTAATATTCATGAAAAAATAAAGTAATTTAGTGTGAGAATCCACCTCACATTTGGTTTTCTATTTTTTAGGGAAGGTGGAGGATCTCATGGATGGTTGAAATATTTCCTCCTTAAAATCCTTGAGAGATATTTCCTCCCCAAAATCCATAAGAGATATTTTTTCCCTAAATATCTTAGAGATCCCTTCCTTAATGGATTTGATGAGAGATCCTATCCATGGTGGTTAAGTCTCCAAATCTTATATAATGAGGGATTTCCATGGAGGAAAGGGGGGAGAAAGAAGTTTAGAGATACCAAACTTATGATCTCATGAGAAGTGGAGGAGAATAATTAGTGAAGCTATTTCCATTCTGATCGTGGAGCTTTTAAGAAAGGGTTTGGACAAGGAGAGCTTGGTGAAGCTGTTGCACTTCATCCATGGCTATAAGTAACACTTTGTTCTCATCAATATAATCAATGCTTGGCCTGTTTCTTTCAAAATTGTACTTGTTCTATATAATTTTGTCTACAGTAGATGAATCTATGTTTTAGCTAATCTCAGTTGAGTAGGAAGTTGTTTGTACTTTTGTTTGTCTTGCAGGATCTACCAAGGAGCTCAAGATCGAAGCACATCCCAGACCTTGCAGGGACAAATGACGTTCATAAGGTACATGCTTTCCTCCTTCTCTTTTGTTCATCAACTTGATTAGATATAAAAGGAAGTCAATGTCCATGTTAAGCACCTTATGTCCTAGAGTTAAGAGTCTAGCTCTCAAGAGGAAATCTACCTGTCCGTAGGGATATTTTCCTACAACACCAACCACGTTTCTTATGTTTAGCTTGTAGAGAGACTATGCATTCTTCATTGTTATAATGATCTTGCTTTCTTATCCATGTCATTTTCTAAGGTTCTTGTTTGTGAATATGTTGAGGTTATTTAGGAGGGACTGTCATTCTGCAATTTTTGGCCATATGTCCAAAATTGTTACATTTTTAACATTCCACTTCAGTGCTCAAAGATTCAAACCTGTTGTAACTTATTCTCTGTGTTTCACTACGTCTTCTTGAATAATCCCTTTGTGTATGACTCTCAAAGTAGTTATTGTTTCTGTTGTTAGCTCTGCAATTTATAGCTTTATGTCCAAAATTATTACATGCATAACATAAACCAAAAAATATAGTTTGATACCTGGTAGTTGAAGATCTTTTGAAAGGAGATGCTCTTATGAATCCTTATTCTTCTTGAGGCCTGTCTATCTGTTGTTGATTTTGAAATATGAATCTTCTCGGTGGAGGAGTGTCCCTGTAATCTTCCTTGTATATCTTTTTATCCCCTTTGATTGTTTATTTATAGCTTTTTGGATTTGTTTCTTGCTCTGTTGTTTTGGAGATTGATCCCTTTTCTGTCTGATTGTATCCAAGTTCGGACTTGTCAAGATGAGATTTTTGACTACTGATAATGTCATCCAGAACTTTTGAGCTATTATGCATATTTTTATTTTGAATATCCTTTCTTAGTGTGACAATCTCTACTTCCATGTTTCCAATGATCCTGTCCTTTCCTTCTAGTTGTTTTTTGAGTGATTCTTCAATTCTTTTATCTTCTTCTATTTGAACCTTCAATTTTTTGATCATTTGTTCTAGTTCTTGAGTATCTTTTTTTTTTATCTAGTTCTGCTTGTATTTTCTTGTTTTTCTTTATTTCTCTTATGATAACTTCTATGGCACTCATTAATTCTTCTCGGAAGTCAACTTCTGCCTCTTCAATTTCTTCTTCATATGCTTCTTCATATTATTCTTCGGAGTCTTCTTTATCAGAGTCTTCTACTACCATGAATAGAACTCTCTCTGTTTCACTGTCACTGACTTCATCTTCATTTGATGATGAGATGTCTTCTTTGGTGCAAAAGCTTTTCTTGAAAACTTTCGTTGTATTTCTTTTACCTTTATATGTTTTTCTACCTTTTGAGTAACCTTCATCATTTCTCTTTTTCTTATGAGGAATTTTGTTAGCAAAATGACCAATACCATCACAATGAAAACAAATTAAAAGAAGCTTACCTCTATACCTACCGTTGGTTCCCTTGTTCAGTATTTTGACGAAGTTGGTCACTTCTTCATCATCTTCCGAGACATCACTATTGTTGCTATATTCTTCTTGTTCCTTTTTCTTTTTCTTTGATCTTTTAGATGCTTTGAAGGCTGCTTCTTTTACATCTGGATTTTCCTATTCAGTTCTCATTTCATATGCTGTGAAGATTCCATGCAGTTCATCCATGCTTATTGAGTTTAGATCTGATCTTTCTTCTAGTGCTGATATATTAGGGTTAAATCTCATAGGAAGAGATCTTAGTACCTTTTGAACAATTACAGATTATTCAATTTCTTCTCCCAATCCTATGATTTCATTCATTGTTTCATTGACTTGTAAGAAGTAGGCTGCAATATTCTGATCTTCCTTTATTTTTAGTCGTTTGAACTAATCCCTGTAAGTTTAAAGCTTTGCTTCTTTGAATTTTGTATCTCCTTCATAAATATTTCGAAGCTTGTCCCAAATCTCTTTAGCGGATTTACAATGTGCAACTTTGGTGAATATCGTTTCACTGAGACCATTCAGAAGTGCATTTGTGGCTTTGGAATTGTTCTAACTGAGTTTCACTACTTTTTTTTGTTGGTGGAACTGCTGGTGCTATGTATCCATCTACAATTGATTGCCAAATTTCAAATCCCTGTGCCTGTATATATGTGTTCATCCTTATGCTCCAAAAAGCCTAATGTTGTCGGTGAGATATTGTAATGTATAAATAAAGGTCAAGAGGATATGGGATGGGTTCGTCGAGAGTTTGTTCGTAGTTGGTTGATGTTATGAGTGATCATTGTTGTGAGAGAGAGAGGTGTTGAGTGTGAGTACAAGATACCAGATATATAAAATATGCAGAATAGAAATGAAATGCTAGAAATGGCAGTATAACAGTAAAATATCCAGCATAATCTTCACAATACACAGAAATGATATACGAAATAGAAATAGAAAGAGCACTTTGATTCAGATAGCAATGTTCACAGGCCTCTTCGAGGGGGCAACCTCCAGTCGAGCAACGCTCTGTTACAATAATATCCAAGCTAGGGTTTTCATACCCTCGACCCTTATTTATACTAAATATGTCTAT
>SNQJ01S0020495.1:94679-112314 GCA_010110895.2 Picea sitchensis | reverse complement strand
AGTCGTGTGTCTGATCTTGACGCCTTTCCAAATTTTATCTGTTGTTGCTCATAAAATTATTTTTGGATCAATCATCTTGAACATATTTGGATAATAAAATCAAGCCATGATCAGATCCGTATCAAATATTTGATAATAGAAACTCGTGAAACAAAAAGAAACCTAAATTAATAACCTAAAAATTGAGAATAAAACAAAATCTAGAAAAATAAAAAATGAATTTAAACTAACTATAACTTATAAACAAACATCATTTATAATTTCTTTTCAAATATGATCTAGGATCTTTAAATTAACAGAGAAAAAATATTAATTTTAGTTTTTTACAAAATCAAACAAATGATAGATAATTCTTTGATTATTATTATTTTGAAATGAGATGCAAAAAGAATTTAATTAATTAATATCACCAAATGATTTCATGAAAATGAGAAACCAACCAAGATTTTATTTCATGAAGTATTGAACCCATTATTCAAAATAGTCAAACTTTCTAATGAGCAAAAGAATGAACACATAATCATAATTTAAACGAAAGTAAACATTTGATAAAAAATAACGTTTTTGTTTAAATTGAGGTTTTTATGTTCGTTTCTAACTTTTGACATATACTCTTGTAATGAATGTTTCATACTATAGTGAATGTCTTAAGTTTTTCTCAAAGAAATCCAAGGTATGGAACTATTCGAAAAGGTTGATTCTATAGCTCATTATAATTATCAAGATTTTAATAGGGGCCCTTTAAATTTTGTAAAAATATAAGGGGAGTTGTTGGGGTCCAACAAATCGTTACACTGTTCTAATCAGTATACAAGGGAGGAGGCCAAGGCTCCCACACCGACCTTCCATGGAATGTCAGTATCTTATGGATAGCCGACAAAAGCTTAGGAAAACCCAAAGATCTCTAAGTCGAGGAGGATAAATCACTGACTGAGTATATAGTCTCTTTAATAGATCGGACCACGTCTCTTAGTGGAAAATAGATAGGTGGGGGTATTGGATACTCCGCAAGACTATCCCAACCGAAGGTGATCTCCTCAAAACTAAGAGGGAGAGGGCTTGGCGAAAAAATGAATCTCTCTCGTTTAAAAGGTACAAGATTAGGAATTTTGACGGCATGATCAGAAGATGCATCACTCTCCATAGGGGGAGTAGGACTGGCCAGAGGTTGCATTGGTACAGTCATCTCTTCAATTCTTGGTTGCAGAGGATGTAGGGTAACATCACCCTCGAGAAGGGGAGTGTTATCAAGGGAATATTGGAACAAAATTATTGTCGTGTCAATCGAAGGAATAAGGTGAGGGGAAACGACAAACACCTTAGAATCCGAAGGACCCTTAGGTGAGCCCCACACTTTTGGGATCCCAGTTGTGAATGGACATAAATGAGTAAGATGACTTCCTTCACAAGTCCTGCAAAGGAATTTAGGCTTACTTCTGAGGTGTCTGGGCTTCTCAATTCCCCCAGTGTCGTTTAAAATTGCCAGTGGCATATTTTCAAGGTGATAGGAAAAGGTGGGAGAGTCACCTCCTACATGGTGCTCAGAGGTCGAAGATGTGGCATTGATAAGAAAGTTGCCCCCAGCATGATTGGCAGAGGCTGGGTGCGGACTGTCAATGTGACTAAAAAGAGTGGTTGACCCTTCAACATGACTGACAGAGGTTGGTGATGGACCTCCAGTATGACTTACATTGATTGGGATAGTCATAGGTTGCATCATTTGATGCCATGTTCTAGGGAAAGACTAAATTTGAAACATTGCAGGTCAGGAAGGGTCTTGGCATATCCACGATCCCAGCCCAGAAAGGTGGTGGCCTACGCCAAAATAGTATGAAGAGGCTTGGATGGGCATCTTCACTACGGTCTATGAAGAGACCAAGGTAGGATAAGAATTATTCGAGTGAGGATATATGTTGCCCCCTTGTGAAGGGGTCCCATAAAGAGGATAGCCCAAACCATAAAATTGATTCTCCCCATGTGGAATACCTGGGGGTACTTGAGGACCTATCATGGAAAAAGTGTTTAAAGGAATCGACATGTTAGACAAAGGATACATGGGTGGGGAGTAATAAGTGGGATAATCACCCACATGAGAACTCGATCCTGGAAGAGCATGGCTAGGATTGGATCCATAAAGAGGAAGGTTCCAACCTCCCATGGGGATACGACTCATATTGAACGAAGAAGTAGGAATCAGAGCCATGGTGCCCCCATATCTAATGCTAGGGTTCATATACATGGACCAGGGAGATGATTTCATGGGTGAAGGCATACCAACAGAAAAATGAATAGAGACCCAGGGATCGGACTGAGTATTATAGTGTTGCACACTGTTGTGAAAAATGGAAGGATCTATCCCCATGAAGTGTGTAGGCGTCATGGGGTGGGTAGCAGTAAATGAGGGAGTAAAAGAGACTCCACTATCCATGGTAATAAGACTCAAAATAGACTCCTAAGGCCACCTAGTAGTCAAAGAGCATACAAAAAATTCAAACGACCAATATGCATGCAAACGGGATAAAGTGGCTGAGTGGCCTCCCTTGCTAAGGAAGGCATGTCTCCTCCAAGAGGGACCTGAGACTCCCCGCTAATGTTTGGAGGTAACAAAATTAGTTATAGAGGTCCTCGTGGGATTAACAACCAGTCAGTCAGATCCCCCCATAGAGGTAATCCTCCATAAAGGTTGTGTGTTGTCCGACCCCTATTTGACCTAGGGTACAAGTAGAATAACCCCTGCAAGTAACCTATGAGACACCTAAGTCAAGAAACTAGTAAACCACTGTATAACCAATGCACATGTGAGCAGTTGTAAGTCCATATCACCGTATGGGTAGGGTAGAAAAGCCCAAAAACTTGAAAGCACCGCCTCTCACAAAGGTATGGGCACTAGCAATATTCCCAGATATGAATAATCCACATAAATATCTCTGACGCTAGGCGAGTATTTGGGGGATATCCCTTCAACTAACTTCATGCAACCTCGTGATTAACTCCGATATGAGCAGAGCCTCCTAATCTTACCAATTATACAATGGACTTCTCAACTCCCTGTCTCAGACACATATGTTGATTTAATTTCCTTGGAGAAGTTTAATCACAAAATCCTATTCCAAGGTACTAAATCCTAGACTAGTTTGTGCACCCTAAAAAATAAAATCGTGACTAATCAATTTTAATTTAAAGAATAAATTTTATTGGCCGTGATTACTCAAAAAGGTATGGAAGTGAAACTCATGATGTTATGACTCTGCAAGAAAATAAATATGAATATAATGCAAAGTCTAACTTTAAATTTTCAATGAATGATATGCGTATAAAAACAATGCAATTTTCAATTTCAACTCTACAATTCATAAGTAAAAATGCAATCTTTTACTAGATGCACTAAACTAATGATAAAGATTCAAAAGACAAAAATGTCAACCAATGAAAAATGTATATTTTTTTGTATTTTTAATATACTAAAAAGAAAATGCATGGACTGATAAGCAACTTGATATATAAAATCTACTGTGTATAAAAGTAATGACTCAAGCAAAATACCAAGCAACCAAGAAAATAACCCGGAGTACAAGGACAATAAATAAATGAAAATATGAGAAAGACTATGCCCAAAAATTCAACTCCAAACAGGTTTCCTGTCAACCCAAAGAATCTCAACAGGCACTACAAAGACCCAAGAAGGCTCAACAATCATCAAATCCCACCCAACAATCACCAAACCAAGAAAACAAGCAAGGATATAAGGTGTATGTGATTTTTCAGAGAAACAATGTGTATATACGCTTCTTACAGTGAGACAACACACGTGTATACGTGACTGTCAAGGCAATAGGGCATGTACAAGATTTAAAACAAGGCCAGGTAAGGGATAAAAGGCTGAAAACTTAGACCCAGAGTGAATAGAATCTGTTAAGCAGTGATATGACAAGAACCATAAAGGAAAAAGAGAAATACAAGGAGAAACAATACTTCAAACCCTTAAAAGAAAAATTCCCCAATGGAGTCGCCAATTCTGTTACGAGGGAAAAAATCTCCATGGCCAAGGTAAACCACATCAGACTGGTATGACTAAAAAAATCTACTCAATTCCAACATATGCTATATAAATCAATGTGAAAGCGAGATAAGAAAGAAGCCTGCCTCATTCCAACGTTTGATGATGTTCCACCATTGAGCACTTCAACCAAAAGATTTATACCTGCAACAAGTTCTCAAGAAATAAGCAAAGCAAGCATATAGTGATCATATAAAGGGGTTAGCACGTTAGATAGCATAATCCATTAATAAAAATAACAAACATGCCCATGGATAATAATCATATATTTGCACAATACAAATTGGATGGGAAAGGAGTATTTCTATTAATAAATGATTAGCAGAAGCGAAAAATTACAAAGTTTTGTGTCGACATGGTTTGAAACCAAGAAACCAAGTTCCTTTTCAGCTAGGTATCCACCACTTCAATCCTCCACTAAAGGCAAGCTCATAGAAGGGAGACAATGAGGGTCTCTCAACAATAAGAGAAGAGATTGGGGGTTGAACACTATGTTCAGACCTGAGGGACAAAGGGATGAAGACTCAATATGAAGTAATTTCTCTAGAGTAACTTTGCTCTCAAAGTTGAATTCTTTCTCCTCTTTTCCATAGCTCGAAATTGGGCTCTTATAGCCTTTGAAATGCAACTGAAGGGACGATTCAAAATGTTTCTAGTATATGGAAGGCTAAGGATCAGAGATATCCTATCGTGACATGGAAACCCGACTCCATTTTTTGTATTTTTTGCCCCAAATACCAATGTACGTGGGTTGTAGTGGATCATCCAGTGTATACACATGTTGTATAGTAGATAGGGCGCATATATGTGGAAAAATATGTATTTTTAGCTCTGGATTCATCAAAAAGGGATGAAAAGTCTGCATAGGGAAATGGAAAAAGGCCCTCTGTGAAAGATAGCAATGGTGAGGCAAATCTTTCTATAACACCATGAAACTAGAATCAACCCCGATGGGAGAATCCAGCTCAGGTATGAGTCAAATCTTGATTCAGCTGACTAGCTTATCTATGCAGGTCGAAGATATGAAGAAAGAAAAGGGAAAAGATAAAAGAGAAGACATATGGTGTGTTAGATGTAAATCATGAGGCCACGATAAGGAGCACTGTCCCCTATTTCATGAGTACTTGGCATATGGATCTCTGAGCCCTTTGAAGCAAGTTACCCTACCCTGGTGCAAGGTATGTAGAAATCGACATCGCCCTGGTGAATGTTACTATTTGCAAAAATATGTCCAGACACCCACAAATCTATATTGCATGTTCTGTAAGTCGATGGGGAATGATGATAGGGATTGTAGGTCTTATGACCTCATGCATGAAAGGTCAATGCATATATACAAAATTCAAGGCGAAGTACAACAAGAAGGAAGCACTGTGCAGTATAATTTCCCAGGAAGAGGAAACTTCAATCCTTGCGGTGGATTTAGAGGAAGAGGAAGAAGAGGAGGCATGGGTCGAGGTCAAGGAAAAATCATCTATTATAAGTGCACATAGCTAGGACACTTAGAAAGGGACTATCAGAACCCTTGTACCACTTGTAGTTATCATAACTCATTCGAACATGTTATTAAGGAATGTCCAGCATTGCTGGCTAATCTTCAAGAAAGACGGGGTGCGAATCCACAAGTGCAACTGATATGCACTGAACCTTGCAGAGAGGATCCTAGATTTGTTGTTATCCCTAGAGGTGGCACTATTATAGGAGAAGACAAAGTGACCCAAGGGAAGACTACAGAAGAATCAGGAGTCAAAAAAGCTGCAGAAAAGACACAAGAGTTTGATCCGAGGAAAGAGAAGCAGACATTTGAAGAGGCAAGAAAAGAGTTTAGGAGAGATCAGGCTTCTTCATCAAAGGCACAACCATAAGTGATAGAATGTGGAATTCCCCTAGCCTTTGATCAGTCTGCTTTTCCCGGAGATGAAAAATAGGTAAGTAAGCTTGTCAGTTTCTTGTATACATTTATCGAGTTGATCAAGGATGAAAAAGCCATACAAGAACTATAAAATTTGGTTAGACAATATGATCTAGGAAGGGTAGATCCTCTGCTGAATAAAGTAGTACATCAACTATCCAAAAAGAGAAGAAAAAATAAGGAATTACACCTTAATGCTCAGATTGGAGATTATGATATAGATTATGTGGTCCTCGGCTTAGGGTCAGAAGTCAATGTCATGACGAAGCAGACCTGGGCACTGATGGGAAAACCTAAGTTGATCTATTCCCTTATCATTCTTAGGATGGCTAATCAACATGCATTAAGCCCCTTTGGAAGGTTGGAGCATGTCCCTATGGACATCGATGGGGTAAGGATGTTTGCGGACTTCAAGGTGATTGAGATAGTTGACGATAGTTGTCCTTATCCTGCACTGTTAGGAATTGATTGGGCTTTAACAATTCCACTGTTGTTGACTTAAAGAAGAGAAGAATGACATTTGAGGGTGATGGCCTTAGGTTCATTGTACCTTTGGATCGGGATGAAGGTCGAAGATACACAGAACCCATTAGAGAAGAAGACCACACATGTGAGCTCGAGAATATATATAAATTGATAACAAAACAACAAGATTACATTAATCCTACAACAGATGGGAATTTAATCTGGTGAAGTGATAACGCATGTTCGTCGGACTTAGAGGAAGCACTAGAGAATTGGCAGAACAAAATGTATGAAGTGTCTGCGCGGAGATGTGCTATATTGACTCGGGAAGTTCACTGGATCGGCACATAAGTAAGTAACATACCCAAATTTGATGGTTTGAATCATCTAGAAACATTTTTCTTGGAATTTGAAGAAACCGTACCAACACAATAGAGGTTGTTGGCACTGGATGAGGCATTGAAAGAAACACCAGTGATATGGTGTGGAACACATAAGAAGTACATCGTGGACTGGATGCAATGTCGCACTTTGATGACAACATGATTTTCAGACAACATTGAAGGATGCAAAGTTCGGTATACAGGTCAGAGCTACCCGAAAGACCATGTGCGGATTTATGAGGAGGCTTGGAGAAACATTCCTCAAGAGCAGTGGGTGCATAAATTTATTAACACTCTGGACACAATGCCTATCAATTGGTATCTACATGCAGAATTGCGCCTCACCACTGTAGATTGGTACGGTATGACTCAGAACTTTGTAGCTACATTTTTATTTGAGAGTCAGTACCCAACAGTAGATCAAGCATTATAGGTTGTCAGACATAAAGTATTTGAGGAGGCACCTAGCCTCCCTTTGGAGCATGAAGAGGATGAATGGACTGTGCCTCTTCAAAAATTGCAAGGCTACTACAATATCAATGTTGATGAAGATGATGATCCTAGGAAGGTGAACATCGCAGAAACAGAAGGAAAGAGAAATGTAGAGGGACTAGGAATCGAACTACCTTTCATTGGAAAACCGATCAATATCAAGAAAGTTAACATTGGAACAGAGAAAGCACCCAAACTTGCTAATGTGGGGGATTACTGGGATGATGACACTATTGACAAGATCATAGAATTACTGCATGAATATCAGGACTTGTTTCCAGCCAAGTTCATTGATATGAAGGGCATTAAGGGACCCATGGGAGGGATGAAGTTCCCCTTGAAACCAGATGCAAGGCCAGTCAAGCAGAGACCCTATAGATTGAATCCCAAATATAAGGAGAAAGTGAAGATTGAACTAGACAAAATGCTGGAGGGAGGAATCATAGAACCTGTTGAAGAGTTAGAGTGGATTAGCCCTATGGTGGTACAAGAAAAGAAGATAGGAGAGATCAGAATCTGTGTAGATATCAGGAAGTTGAATGATGCCTGTTTGCATGACCCATTCCCTATACCATTCAATGACAAAGTGTTAGATAATGTAGGAAGACAGGAAGTTTACTCCTTCACAGATGGATTTTCAGGATACCATCAGATCAGGATTGCCAAGGAAGATCGCCATAAGACCACCTTTGACACAGAATGGGGATCCTACCAGTATACAGTGATTCCATTTGGATTGAAGAATGCACTAGCCATCTTTTCCAGGGTGGTGGTCGAAGTGTTCAAAGAGTTTTTACACAAATTTTTGGAAGCATATTTAGATGATTGGACTGTTTTTAGCTTATTGCAAAATCATATTGAATGTTTAAGACTAATGTTGGATAAGTGTAGGCAATGTTAGATTTCCCTGAATCTGAAGAAGTGCATCTTATTTTCACCCTTTGGAGTGCTGCTAGGCCATATTATGTGTAAGCAGGGGTTGTTGGTAGACCTATCGAAGATCGCCATTATTGTTGATCAACCCCCCCCACTTCAGTTGGACAGCTACGCACTGTGCTGGGACATACTAGATATTATAGGAAGTTCATTAAGGGATATGCATAGATTACAACACCCATGGAGAAGATTTTAAAGAAAGATTTCCAGTTCCAATAGATGGAAGAATGCTAGAAGAGCTTCGACACGCTGAAGAAAAAAATGGTTACTGCGCCTATTCTGGTTTTCCCAGATTGGAATAAGGAGTTTCATGTGCATGTAGATGCCTCCTCTATTTCATTAGGAGCAGTGCTAGCACAACCAGGAGCAGGAGATATTGATCATCTGTTAGCCTTTGCTAGAAGGAAATTGTCTACAACTGAGATTAATTACACTACCACTGAAAGAGAAGGTTTAGCCATGGTGTATGCGTTGCAAACATTTCGTCACTATTTGTTGGGGGGACATTTTAAGATGTTCACTGATCACTCTGCGTTGAAATACTTATTCAACAAGCTAGTGTTGGGGGGAAGAATATTAAGATGGCTACTGTTATTCCAGGAATATGATTTTGGGATCATGGTCAAGCCAGGGAGAATGAACAAGGGACCTGATCATTTGTCCAGATTAGAACATGGCGAGGAACCTACTAGTTTGGAGGATACACTACCAGATGCGCATTTTCTATCCATCAGGAAGGTCGATGACCACTTCGTCAAGATATTCCAGTTCCTGTCAACAGGAATGGCACCTAGTAAATACACAATTATTTAGAGAAACAACTGGTAGTTTGCGTTGCAGATTTTTCACTTATAGCAGGACAACTATATAAGATGGGACCTGATGAGATCCTGAGGAGATGTGTTATGGAGGAAGAAATACCACTAATTTTAGCTGAAGCACATGAAGGAATCGTAGGAGGCCACTACACAGGGAAAGAAATAGTGCAGAAGGTTCTTAGAGTTGGCCTCTAGTGGCCTACTTTACATAAGGATGCTAAGGAATACTATAAAGCCTGCGATGTATGCCAAAGAGTTGGGAAACCATCCAGAAGAGATGAGATGCCTTTAGCACCTCAGCTGACTCTATAGGAATTTGATAAATGGTCCATTGATTTCATGGGACCTATAAACCCACTAGGGAAGTGCACAAGAGATAGATACATCATCACTGCGACTGAGTATTTGACCAGATGGGCAAAGGTAAGAGCAGTTAAGAACTATAGTGCAACTACAGCTGCACGGTTCATATTTGATGATACCATAACCAGGTTTGGATGCCCGAAGACTCTCATGAGCGATCAAGGTTCACATTTTATTAATAAGACTATTGAAGCCTTGACTCAATAATTTGAAGTCCACCATCAGAAGAGTACTCCATACCACCCACAAGCGAATGGTACAGTCGAATATTTTAATAAGATCTTGGATACAGTCCTGACGAAGATTTGCAGTGTGAAAAGGGATGATTGGGATCTGAGAGTACCAACGGTGTTATGGGCCTATAGAACCACTTGCAAGAAGCTGACAATGCAGACTCCCTTTAAGCTGGTTTATGGTCTATAAGAATTTGTCCCTATGGAATATTTAGTTCCTAGATTAAGAATTGTAGCCTTTACAGATATGGATGACACTGGCACTCTGCAGGAGAGGCTTGTGCAGTTGGTAAAACTAGAAGAAGACATATTTATTGCAGGATTCCATCAGCAGGTACAGAAGGAATACGAAAGGGCCTACCATGACATGCACATCAAGAAGAAAGCATTTAAGGAAGGAGATATAGTATTGGTATATGACAACAAGTTCATGAAGCATCCAGGGAAGTTCAGAACGCATTGGCTTGGGCCATATGAGGTTGCTTATGTCACATATGGAGGAGCTGCGTAGTTGAAGACTTTGAATGGAGAATGGAAGGAAGGTTTGGTGAACGGGATCTGGTTGAAATTGTATTATGACAACTCGTTGCCTCATAGCTCTCAGTAAAAGAATAAGGAAAAGGGTCTAGGTACCAGGTGAATTTGAAACTCGGTACCAGACACAAAAAAGACAATCTGCACAAAGAAGGGAGGGACAAAGCAGAAAGCACAGGCTGCCCTGTGTAGTCTGAATTCGAAGTGAAACAAAAGGTTTAGACATGAAGTTCCTTGGGATGAGTCACATGTGAGTGTTGGGGGCCTATTAGCCCTTGGTTATGGAAGAAAGTGAATATTAAGGAAGAAAGGTGAAAGTGCGAGCTGAACGGAAGACACAGTGACTGATATTGGGTCGAAGTGAGAAAAAGAGCAGAAAAGACAGAGCAAAGTAAGAAAAAGAAATCCATTGGACGAGGAGATCGAGGATGAAAGATAAACAAGGAATATGGATTATGTACAACTCAACAAGTGGAAAAATCCACCATTGGATGCTTTGGAGCACCTCACGGGAAGGAAGGAAAGGCAAGCTGGTGAAGCCCTGAAAATACAGGTCAAGTTGACCTAGGGTTTTGGTATTTAGGGTTTTGACACCTAGGTATGAGCCTAAGGTTGTCAGTGAGCTATTGTAATGTATAAATAAAGGTCAAGAGGACATGGGATGGGTTCATCAAGAGTTCGTTTGGAGTTGGTTGATTTTATGAGTGATTATTGTTGTGTGAGAGAGAGGTGTTGAGCGTGAGAGCACTCTGTGTTGTAAGATCTTCAGCTATGTTCAAAGATCGACCTTGAAGCTGGGTGCATAAGGAAGGGAGATAGAGAAAATAAAAGAGAGAAGGAGAGAAGAAGTGCAAGCTAAGAGCGCAGATAGAACTGTATGCTTTCACCTAATATATTATAAATCACAGTTCTATGGACGTAGCCCTAGGGAGAGGGTGAACCACGTATATCTTGTGTTATGTGTGATTGGTGTCATGTTCCTTTGTCTTATGTTACTCTGTTATTGCATTATTAAGTTAGATCTGAAATATAACTATGCGAAGTAGGTTTATGCTTGGAGAGAATAACTATATCTATGTGTGTGAGTTTCCCTGGATCCACTTTGCATTTCCTCTGGTTGTAGACACCTGTGTTCTACAACCCCCTATAGCTACTTCAGGTGAGACTGCATCTGCTTCATAGGTGTTTCCGAAAGGGCTAGTAGTTAGGGCTTGTTGGTGCACTGCTAGAGCTAAACCCTGGGTCTTCCCATGTGCCAACAAGGATAAATCATGACCATTAGATCAAATGATTGGAATCGTTAATCCCATGGTCCTAGCCCTTGGACTTGTGGAGGTTATCAAGCAGAAAGTGCTAATAATCACTTTGGCATAATTTTCTCCAAAAGAGTTGAATAACTTCAAAGACCAGAGTTCCTAAGTGCCGAAGTACCGAAGTGAACAAAAACTGTCCACTTAACTACAGATCAATTCCTGACCATCGATTTTTTTGAAACCACTGGACAAGCCAAGATCGTCCATATAATGGAATATTAAATGTCAATTGTTTGATATACTTCGGCGAAATGCACTTTGGAAGGTTGAATGATTGCAAAGGCTCGAAGTCCTGAAGGCCGAAATAAATTTGGACCATTGATCTAAGAGATGATCACATTCATTGGATCAAGGATTCATATGAACCTATGACCAAGAGGAGGACATGTGCCACATCATGAGATCCACGTTAGCAAGACCATGTTAGAAAGGACACGTGGTGCAATCAGATGGTGACAAGTGTCTAGGTCCAGTTGGAATTTTAAGTTACGTAAGTCACGAATCTAGGTGACACGTGGAAACCACTCAGCCAGTGTCAAGTTAGTAGTGACGTCAACAAGTTATGTCACTCTAGGATTTTGTCCTTCGGGGGAGACCAACAACTACCCGAAGCGCTGAAGGTCGAAGTCAATTCTAACCGTTGATCTAAGATCTTATGGATTCTCACATGACCATTGGATCAAAACATAGTGGAAATATGACATAATCACTCCCATGTTGACCACTTCAAGGCTGACCAACTTTGGTGGAAATTGAAACAAACAATTAGCTGGACCTCTGAACCCCCGAAGTCCCAAAGTCCCGAAGTAAATAGTGGCCATCCATCTCAATCTTTGATTAATTCATAGTCATTGTATTAAGAAATGGAAGGATAGTGTAAGGATCAAGATAGATCATTGATTTGGTTCCTGGAATCATTCTAACCATTGGATCAATACTTTTGAGAAGTAACCACTTCGGGAAGGTCAAACTTTGGAATACTGGATGGTTTTAAGAGAGAATTCACCCGAAGGCCAAAGTCAGGAGGAAAAGGTTCCAGCCTCTGGTCATGGTTTATGAATACATTAATCCATGTAGTTCTAGGAACATCACTTAAATTAATAAGCCCATGGTTTATGGATATGGTGACATGTAAATGGTTTGAAGGAAGCGCCTCTACGGAATTCAATTATTTCAATATTTGCAGAGACATGGAATGGAGTTAAAAGAAATCGATCCATACATGTGATCGATTTATGAAAATCACTCTCACTAAATTAAAATCCTTCACAATAATGTTTGAATAAGAATAGATATTATTGTTAATTTAAAATGAAGAGGTGCAATGGTCGAAACAAAGGGACACAATGCTTCATATCTCACACCGGTTGGAAGATTATATAAATGATAAAGAATGGTGAGAAGAAAGCGTCTCTGAAGTCCATATCAGAAGATCAAAACAGAAGTAGAGTCCAAGAAGAAGAACTGATGATTCTTATGAAGTGAGGGTGGAAGGGAGGAGAACATAAGGATTCATATCCTTTACTAAGTAAGTGCAATTTAAGGGAGTTGGTGCTTCCTGGGGTTGGTTCCCTAAAGACAAGGGAGTTGGTGCTTCCTAGGGTTGGTGCCCTAAAAAATAAGGGAGTTGATGCTTCCTAGGGTTGGTGCCCTGAAGAAGGGGATTTTTGTCTCCTAGTGTTGGTGCTCTAAAAAGGATTGGTGTCCTTCACTATTCTTCATAAATCCTTGTAATTCCTATTAATTATATTTATATAATTTATTTTACAAACAAGTCCATTGTTGATCTATTGTTGTAATTAACAAAATATAAAAGTAATTGCTAATTGTTGAAAAAAGGGTAATATTGATTCACCCCCCCTCTCAGTATTCCAACATAGGGGGAGTAATCCTTCTTCCCATGATTCCATGAGGAGAGATTCATCATATGAATGATAGAGAGATATATGCTTGGGGAGAGAGCACAAAGGCATGTTTCCAAGGGGAAAGATCATCACAGGGGGAGAATGCACGATATGTCTTCAACATTACATCAGAGTGATATCCCTTATTCAAAAGGGGAGAGATTATTCCAAGGAAGCTCAAATGCATACAGACAAGGGGAGCAACCCCAAGGAGAGTTTAGGAAGGGGGAGAAACCCCAAGGAGAGAACTACCATTTTTCATTGATATCAAAGGGGGAGAGATAGTCTCATTGATGTGATTGAGATGACTGTTGATGAAGAACACTACCATGTCTACATGTTTCCATCAATGATTAGTGTTGACATCAATGTTGGTATTTCCATCAATTCCAAAGGGGGAGATTGTTGCATTATGTTGTCATTGATGTCAAAGAGTTGATGTCTTGTCATAGTATCATTGATGTATTGATTGATGGCCTATGTTGTCATAGATGTAATTGATGTCAAAGATGTCAAGTGGTGTCATAATGATGTATTGTCATGGATTGATGTATAGACGGGATGATGTAAAGGTTGGTTATTGTTTTATTGTCATGGCTAATAGGAAGTACCAAATGGATGAAATCCAAAGTGGTCCCCTTATGGTCAAATCCATCATGGGAAGACTCTTTTTGAAGTCCAAATGGTTAAGTGGTTTAGTCATCCTAGATGTGTGGTTAAGTAAACTAATTATTGATTGTGGAATAATGTAATGAAGATTAGTGAATTTGTAGGAGAAACTATTCTAGATGGATAATATATGTCATGCCATTTTCGGTGATATGTGGAACATCACATAACTCCTCATGGTTAGAGATTTATAGCCATGTGAAGTTGGGGAACCCTCATGAGTTATCTAGAATCCCCTAGAAGGTCAAAGAAGTCAAATTATTCTCGAAGCTACTAGAAGAAGTTGACTAGTCAAAGTGGTTAGTCATGGGTTAAGTGGTTACAACAAGAAAACAATTAAAAATAAATAGTTGCAACTAGAAGTGGAGATTTTAATATTTGTGGATAAAGTGGTTGTGAGTGGACAAAGTGGTTAGAAGTGGGTTAGCCCGAAAAGAAGGAAGTTGGGTAAGTTGGTTAGAAGATAATCCCTAGAGGAAGCTACTTGGAGAAGTATAAATAAGAGAGAAAGGGTATATTATGTGCATTATCTTTGAACATATTGAATATCCATTTGTGAAATTTTATTTGGGTAGGTATTATTGATAGAGAAAATTCATGGTAGAAAAAGTGCGAAAGAAAAATTGTGGCAGAAAAAGTGTGGAACAAAAATAGTGGTAGAAATATTGCGGCAAAAAAATCGTGGAAAAAAAAGTGTGGTAGAAAAAGTGTGGCAGAAAAATCACGGCAGAAAAATAATGATAGAATAATAATGACAGAAAAACCGTGGAAGTAGAATCACGATAGTAGAACTAGGACAACAGAATCGCGGAAACAGAATTGGCAGAAAAAGTGCGGCAAAAAAATTGCGGCAAAAAAAGTGCGACAGAAAAAGTGCGGCAGAAAAATCGCAGCAGAAAAAGAGCAGAAAAAGAATCGCGGTAGTAGAAATGTGGCCGCAAAATCACGGCAGCAGAACCGTGACAGTAGAAACACGCAACAGAATCATGACAACTTATGGTATTTGGTTTATGGAGAGTATGGTATATTTATAGAGGTATCTTGTTGGTTATCTTGGGGATATTGTTGAGAGTTGCCTTGGTGATTGATCTTGGTGAGTAGATCTGGTTTGGATGATGAGATTGATGTGATAGGTTGTGTGGTGCATAGGTAATGCAATTGTGTTCATATAGAATGTCGGTACTGTTTGACAGATTGCTTTCTGTTTACAAGCCGGGTCTTTTCCTTGACGGTTGGATTCCTTTTCTGAGTTGGTGTTGAGATTTGCAGGCCGAGTCTTTCATTGAGAGTTGGTGCTCTTGTGGAGTTGTTTCTATATTCACTTGTTGATGAAAAAACCACCAAGGATTGTAGTCCATAATATAAAAGAAAATTGTACATATATCTTGTGTTCCTTGTATTCTTCATGATTATGGTTTATTGATGATGTTTGCTATTGTGATATGATTACATCAACTTGTTGTAAATGAAAGTAATGGATGATGAGTAAATGGTGATTGCTAACTAAGGTGTTTTGTAAAGGAGTAAAAATATCTCTATGCTGATTTAGCCCCCCTCTTAGTGTGGTCGGTGTGTCCAACACATTTTTTGAGAGAAAGGAAGAAAACTATTTTTTTTAATAATATTTTCAATGTATCTCCTTATATGTTTACTCAAATTGCAAGTGTAGGCACTCGTTGGATGGAAATTAAATTTCACATACAATGAGTAACCACTCTGCATACTTTTGATAGACCCATAGAGAGATAAATTGGAGCCTAGAAATACTTAATAAAATATGGTTCTAGAAAAAAAAACACATTTTCCATGTATTTCCAGTTTATCTCACTATGGGTCTATCAAAAGTAAGATTTTTTTTTCCATGTATTTCCAATTTATATCACTATGGGTCTATACAAAGTATTTAGTGTGGGTATTTGTTGGATGTAGAATTTAATTACACATGCAATGAGTGCCTACACTTAAATTTTGAGTAAAACTATAAGGAGATAATCCAAAAATATGATTAAAAAAGTAGTTTCTTCCTTTCCCTTTGAAAATTCATAATCTTATTGTTAGGGACCTAACCTCCCTAACCCCTCACATAGGTATAATAATATAATTCCATGTATTAAAGGCCAATATTAATAATGCCTAGCAATAAGGAAGAAAAATTCAAATGTAAGAAGACCTAATAGAAGCTTCCGCTTCTAGAAGGATCATCCTCTAGATGGTTCTTTTGGATAGATAGATTTAGTATAAACAAGAGTATAGGGTATGGGAAGTTTTTTCTTGAAAATTATTTCAATAGAGCATTTCTCTGCTGGAGGTTTCCCCCTCAAAGAGGTAAGTGAACATTGTTTCCTTGGCCTTAAAATCTTCTTTGGAAATAGGGCACTGGTACAGCAGAAGTTGATGACCATTTACAAGTAACGGTGTTTTGGAGTCATCGATTGTGAGGAGCCTTACTATTCCATTGGGGAAAACAGTGTGTACTTCGTAAGGTCCAAGCCATATTGTACACAGTTTCCCTTGAAATTCTTTGAACCGATAGTCATACAGTAGGGCCCAATTACCTTTTTGGAACTGCTTGTTCTTGATAGTTTTGTCATGCCATTTTGATATTTGATGTTGAATTATGGTTGTCTGCTAAATGGCATCTAGTCTTTTCTCCTCCAATTCATTAAGTTGTTGCAACCTGGCTATCTGTGCATTGGTCAAATCAAGGTTGACAGCTAAAGAAGTCCTTAAGGTTTTTATTTCGAATTCCACAGGAAATACAACACTCTTTCCATAGACTAATTCATAGGGAGAGAATCCTATAGTATTTCTCCAGGTAGTTCTGTAGGCCCATAATGCTTCAGGGAGCCTGTAGGACCAATCCTTTCTATTTTCCGTCACTGTTTTTGTGAGAATGGCTTCTATTACTTTGTTTGTTCTTTCCACCTTTCCATTGGCTTGGGGGTTGTATGATGTAGTCATTCTATGCTGAATATGATATTTTTGAAGGGTGGCTTTGAAACCATGAGAAGTGAAAGGAGGTCCTCTATCTGTAACTAATTCTCTTGGCACTCCAAATCTGATGAAGATGTCTTTAAATAAGAAATTTATAACTGCTTCTTCAGTCGCTCTGTGGAGTTCTTTAGCTTCCACCCATTTAGTCATGTAGTCTGTGCAGACCACTATGTAAACTTTTTGATTGGATGGGGGGTTGATGGGTCCTACAAAGTCTAAGGCCCATCTTTCAAATGGTTCAAGTACTATCTGGGGGTTTAATGTCCTTTCATCTCTATAATTAGGTTGGCCTACTCTTTGGCATCTATCACAGGCCCGGACATATTTCTTTGCATCTTTGAAGAGTGAGGGCCAATAGTACCCCATCCTGAGAATTTTATGTGTTGTTCTCTTATCAACAAAATGCCCTCCACAAGGGCCATCATGAAAATCTTTTAGTAGATCATAAACCTCATCTTCTGTAATGCACCTTCGTATTTCTTGATCAGGTCTTGTATGGAACAAACACCCACTTATCCAACTATACTGAGCACTTTGATGAATGATTCTTCTTTTCTCTCGG